>JAQIYE010000417.1:0-13012 GCA_034699765.1 Xenyllodes armatus
ATTAAGGTTGATAGTGGGACTAAAGAGGATTAAGGGACATAGGATTGTTGGTGGTTACTGGGCTCGTGTGAGCTGTTGAGGTGATAGTCGTGACCTGTGACGTGGCCTATAGCGTGACCTCAATCTTGTACGGTTGTACGCCCCAAGCCAAAAACCGAGTAAAAAAAGTTGATGACTTGCTGTATTAAGGTGATTACTTACTTACTGATTATAAGAGCGTAGTGTGTACTAGTTGTTTTGGAATTAGTAATTGTTTTATCCCAGATTATAATCTTGTTCTCTGAATGTTTAGATTTCTTCGATTTTTGGCAAAAGATTGAACATGGATGCACCCACTCAAACCAGTGTGAATGTTCCTCTTCCAAAGTTATTGAAAGATTTTCCTGATATGAAACAATATTGCAAGGTAATTGAACTTTTGTTTGTAGTATGTATTGGATATAGTTCAAATAATAACAATGTGTGATAGTCGTGCATGTTTGGCACTGATTGAGATTCACCTCGCCTTGTTTATATGATTGTTGTTCGCCACTGTTGACTGAGTGTGCTGTTTTACTACATTTTACATTTTGCATGCACACAAAAAAAAATCTAGACATTGAATCTTGGCAAGAGAGGAGAGAAGCTTTGGTATGATTTTAAACTACCTGGAGCAACCTCGCGATACTGTCAAGCTGTGCTAGAAAAATTGTACGGGCTCAAGTTAATTTTGCCGGAAGGAACCCTTGTTCCAACCATCACGTCAAGGGTTAAGTACATTGAATACGTGAAACGTCTGCTAACTCAATTCCCAGCACCTGCACAAGAAGAAAGTTCAACTGTGCATGGTATAGATATTGGTAAGTATCCACAATAATTAGTGCTTACTAAGCTCCTCAACTGTTGGAAATTCTTTGATTGAATTGTATTTCTGTGTATGTAAACTACAGGAACTGGAGCCACAGCAGTGTATGCACTTTTAGGTGCAAAGGTGAATAGTTGGAAAATGATTGGCACAGATGTTAATCCAGAGTCAGTGAAATCTGCCAACTTAAATGTCGAAACAAATGGATTGTCTGATCTCATTCAGAGTACGGAGCATACTACTACTTGAAAAGATTGAGCTACATTATTTATTGTTTTGTCACAAAGCCTGACTAACGTATTTCATTTTATATGTTCACAGTTATAGAGGTGCCTGGACCCAGTGTACTTCAGGAAGCTATTTGGGCTACACAACCTGAGACAGTCTTTGATTTCGTAATGTGCAATCCACCATTTTTCTCATCAGAAAAAGATGCTGATTCAATGGCTAAAGCTAAACATTCCAAACGGCCCCCTCCTTCAGGAGAACGAAGTGGGACTGGTTCGGAGTTAATTTATGATGGTGGCGAACTAGCATTCATCAAGAAACTCATTGATGAGTCACATCAGTTCGATACACGAATTAGGTAAATATGATTTTGGGAAGCATTCATATAAAGAAGTTTTATGATGAGCTGTGAGGACATGTTAGAGATGAAGGCTCTCATTAGCGCTAAAATCGCTTTGTGTTTAGTGTTTACCTTGTAGAAAATGTTTAATTAAACTGTGCGCTCTTTCTTTCATTACAGGATTTTCACCTGTCTCGTGGGCATTAAAAAGGACTTGAAACCTTTAGTGGGTTACTTGAAAGATACTGGTGTTACAGAGTTTACGAGTACAGTCATTGAAGTTGGCAAAACTCATCGATGGGTTCTTGCTTGGACTTGGAACGCTGAATGTAAGCTCTCAAGCCAACCTGGAGTGAAGGCGAGGACTCGTAATAATCGAAAACGCAGCAAAGGTTCGTAACTGATTGTTTTTGATGTAGAGCGGGACTTAAGTGCTAAGTGGGAGTTACTCTAATTTTAAAGTTTTAGGACTCCGACAACATTAAGCATTATTAATAAAATTTTGTTTGTTCTTTTTAAGAGTACCATTTATGGCCTGAGGAAGACATTAGTACAGTGGCTTTATAACTTCAGTCGTGCAGTACTCTGCTCGTACAATTCTAAACTCGATGTATACTCAACAGTGTTTTAGTTTAAAACTCAAGCATGTTGTTGCTTCAAACATCCCTAACCTTTCTTTTATATGGAATCCGGGAATCATAGATCCTTGCTTTCGTCTCCTACTGAAACAAAGTGATAGCTATTCTGTAATCGAGTATTTTTGAATATGATAATGAAAAAGGAGTAATGATTTGACTTTTGAGCTTTCTCTAAAGGCATTGTGATTTTTGTACTCGTACTTTTGCCTTACTTTCTTATATATGTATTAGAATTTCTCCACAATCTATCGAACCGGCTAGGTTTTTTTTAGAATTCCTACTAAGGAAAGTATTTTTGGCATGTTGGTCGATGCCATGTGATTCGACGACCTTTCGGTTTGTGTTTGTAGTTCAACTTCAGAGTTCATAATGCCAAAGTATTGTATGTTGTATGCATACAATGTTTTACTCCTCCTCCAATCCAAACTTAGCCTTTTTGTTTAGGTATAGTTTAGTCCTGGAGACAGATGTACTGACTCCGGGTAAGTTCGGGGATTTGTTCAGGTTATATGCCCAGACTAGGTTCCAGACATACACACACCGGGTATTTTGGGTGTGTACTCAATACCCGGAATTTAGAAATATGAGAGAAGATAGGCACGCCCAGTCGAACTTCTAAAAGCTAAAGGGCACATTACAAAAAGACATGAATTCTTATAATTGTAGTCTTCTCGCTTCGAGTTCAAGTTTTTTGGCTTCTATGTTACAGGGGTTTTCTAAAATTAGGTAAACGTGCCAAAAATGTCCTTTCCAGTCAAGGAATTCTTTTATTTTAAATCTATATGTGAACATGGTCTCCATGAATTTCATCTCATTTCCTTGCTAATTGTACATTACTATAAATGTAAACTGCGAAAGAATTTGGATAATGATGTTTCTTAACCTACATGGAGAACTCAATAGTTTGTTTAGTTTCCTTATACACGCACTCGTGTCTATGAATATCTAGTGATATGTTAAATGTTGTGTAAATTATTTTGTATTTATTAATTTCCTCATTTATGTCGTAGCATATGTTCACTTACACCCCGACCCTATAGTTTAACTATACGTGTTCTGTTTTACTTTGACGCAATGTTTTGAGCTGAATATGCTCACATATAGTTTTGTTAAATATTTTTGTACTTCTAAACGCAAAAGGCTCTGTTCTGATTCTGATGCATCGTTAGCGAACCCAAGAAAACAGTTTTGCCAAAGATCCCAAGTGATATTTTTAAGCTTATAAGCGCAATTAACATCGTTAACACCCCTCATCCCCAAGCGTTATTCGAGAAAATGTTTAAATAAATTTTTAAAAATATTGAATTCATAATTTATTCAAATATCATAAATCATCGCCGGGTCGTATCTTTCGTTGTGTCCCGGATTTTCTTAGAGTTTCGATTTTCAATTGTATGTTATTGGTGCGTACGACATAGATTCCTTATCCAAATCCGAATCATCTTCAGTAGCAGTAGCATGGTCGAAAAAATTTCCACTCTTTTCTTTTAGGTTATTATGGTTGTATATTTGCGGGATGTGAGAAAAGGGCTATGTATTGGTAATTGGTGATTGCCTTCGGTATATAAATTCAAGAAAATGCAAATGACTTTTGTAAAATTTTCAGGATAAGATCTTTTTGATCATAACAGATTTTAGCCGGATCAGATGGATGTCCCAAATACGGGAATTGCCCTCACATGGGATCATAGTTTTTGGACCTAATATGGGTCAATTTTCATATCACTCTGAATTGGCCCAAACATTTTTTTGGATCAGAGATAAATTAGAAAAGATTTGATCGAAACTTCTTGTCCTCCTGATGAACAATCAATCCGAAATCCCATATAAGAGCCCCCGGGTGGTTAACTTTCTCCTGTCCATCCTCCAACTTCAACCGAAATCCTCGCCTTAAAATGATTTTAGAAATTCATCCGCTCAAGATAAGTTGTAGTCCAATGCAATGCTATGTTGGTCTTATGAGAAAATTATGTATTTATTATGAGGTTTGATGGTTCATTTCATCCCAAGGATGGCTCTAATTTCTAATAGAATGGATCCACTTAATTATCGGTTCCAATGAATAGCCATCCTTTTTTTTTAATTTGGAAATCCTTGCATCTCAAGTACCTACACTTATACACTTAAGATAAGATAGATTAAGGGATGGACGATGAAATGGAAGAATAAGGGTACAAATACAAAAGTAACAGGATAAGATGGGTAATTCTTATTCACTCATGACTAGTAGTAGTTAAGATAGAGAACCACATGGATGAAGGGTTTCATATTTAATATTTAATATAAAACTCCTTCAGTGTATAAAGAAGTTATTTGAAATTTATGAAAAGTAAATCCTTCCTGGATCCAAAAACCCAATATATATCTGGGATGGAACATGGAAATACTGGAATGGAGTTAAACATCCAATTATATATTAAGGATAGGGGAAATATGAATACATCACAACACAACATACTTAACCGAACAAAACTTGGTAATAATACAAAGTTAACATTGTTAAAGAAAAAAGTTCCTCCCAACCATTACCATTTTACCACCTTCATCATCACCATCATAATTCTAATTCTATTCTAGCTACACCATTTAACATGTATGTTATATTTTTGACTTGACTTGACTCTTGGACTTTTTAAAAGAGTGAGGAGTCAAGTTAACTTAACTTCTTCCAAAACTAAATAGTAAAATTTCTGGTTCTTCTTCATTTTGATCATGGGAAATAATGTGAGCGGAGCCAAGTAGTGCACATACTATTATGTCTGACGATGAATTGAACCCTCAACTTTTATAATAGAAACAGAAGTCTCTCTTCACTTTGGTCCTCGTGACTATTTTTTTTTAATATCCGTTCCTACTCCACCTTCATTCGGTCTTCTTTCTTGTCCGGGCCAGCGTGCTCAAATAAACTCTCACATTTTTTGGAGATCGTTTCATTTCATTTCCTATCCAAAGATTTTAATCCAGAATCCAACCATCCGATCCAATTCTTTAGTAAAATTGAAATTCATACATTTGTTTTTGTTTCAATCCAAAAAGCCATAACTAGACTCTATAGGACTGACGACTGTGAGAACCTCAATTAGTTTGTAATTTTTAAAATAAAAAAATTTTCATAGTAAGTAGAGGTTTCATTTCAGTCATCCAAACCTTTTTATGTTCCTATTTTGACCCTTTATTAAAGCATATTTTCTTATGTTGTTGTTTTTGTTTTTTTCTTGAGGAGTAATAAATGTCTGAGAATTAATTAATTGGGTCTTGTTGATGATAAGAATGAGTGGTTAAATTAGATTTTTAAAAGGACCTCTTTTTGACTCGTTAATAAATTAATAAGCTGATCAGGATCAAAATTAATAAAAGTGTTTATATGGACTGAAATATTTTTTCCCATGTATCATGAAATGATTAGTTTTTGAGAGGATTTTACCGGTTTGTTCCTGTGGGTTTATTTAGATTATTTTTCAATTGATTTGTGATCTCGGGGATCATTTCTAATTTGTGGTAAGTCAAGAAATAGCTTCTTCTGAGCCTAATTTTGTAGTTTGTTTATTAGTGGAGAAATGAGTTTAAGAAAGAGCCATGTGGGTATAAAGAGGACGGAATTGATAATCGATATAATAGGGTCAGTCTGGAGGATAAAGATCTCTCTGGAGAATTTTAAGTGAGGAATATTTGATTTGGAGCACCCATGTGTCGGGATATGGGAAAAATATTAATTCTTCAGTCTAAATAACAAATAAAGTCATAATGTATTTAGAGTAGTACGAGGACGAATGATTTGCTAAAAATAATCATGGTACATTTTCCAAAAATTCGCAGGACAATTTTAATATGATTTTTATGGGTCCGGAGCACAAAAGGGTTTAATTACCAAATTGAATTTGGTCAATTTCTTTTTTTTAAAAACGACAGGAAAATTAAATTTAACGGGTTTTACTCTCCATAAACCATAAACTATCACATATCGCTGAAGGGCACACGGTCAAAAAAGCAAGCATGGATGGACATTAAAGTTTTTAAGTCCTAGAGGGTATTAATTATCATTTTTCTGTAATCCACCATGTTGCGAAATAATTTGCACGTGGAGCATAAAATTAGGTAGCGAAGCGATGATGGGGTAAATTAAATTTAACCCCAAATTAGGATGAAACGGTTGTTTAAAAACAATCTTGGAAACTTTTCAAATATAAAATTGATGATTAGACGATTTTGCGGTAAAAGGAACTCGCATGTCTCAAACCTCAATCAAACACCAAATCGAAGAGCATTTTTTTAACCTAAGCAAAATATCTTTGAGTTGAAAATCTTGCATGTCTGCAATTCTAATGTCATCTTAGAAAATGTAAGACATATACTTTATACACTTCTTAAAAATGGGCATACTTTGTTCGCTCATCAAATGGGCGTCATTGATGTGGACCTCCTCTGTTGGAATTTGGACCGCATGGCATGGAGTTCAACAAATCATCTCCATGAAATAATTTAAGTCATGTTAAGAACCTCCAATTGAATTCTCATATGATCACCACCAGCATCATCTCATCATCCTAGTTCATCATTTAATTGGTAACATTATCCGTCAATTTTTAATATTGTCGAATCATAAATCAGTTCATCATCCATAATAAGGAGTGGGACAGTTTTGTATTGATTGGGTCATTGGGATTACGATAGAATCTTGTTGATCCCATGCATGCTCATAATTTCTATACTATACATCCATCTGGGCTGGGATATTAGAAATAATTAGTTTCATTTGGGCAGCTTTTGAGTATCTATTGAGTATTATAAAATATCCATGTGTAAATGAGGATAATGTTTTTTTTAAATGGAGGGATTTGGCATTGGCAGTTGCTTTTTCAGTTATGTTATGTCTCTAAGGTCTTCTTCTTGGATCAAATATAAAAGATTTTTTTTTGCATAAACACATAGTTATGTTATAACATATTAACTGTTCTACTGACTGAGAGAGAGAGGACGAGAGTTCAGAATTAGATTTTTGGTGGTACTAGTTAGTGGGACAAGGGAACAACAACGGGTTTACTGACTAAAAGTCGTGCCCAAGTCCAACAACTGGTCATGGAATCCTAATCTTAACTACCTCTTTAGAGTGGATTGCGCCACAGAGTACCACAAAATAACTTGATTTTTGTACTACAGTATTCGGAATATCAATGAGATCAGAGTCCCATAAAATAACTGATACAGAAATATGTTCTGTGGTGATCAGGAGCCCGTAGTAGTAGGTGGTAGTACTACTTGTAATGATGGAGGCCATAACCATAATAAGCGTTTAAGTTTGAGTGAGGCCCAGAGCTCCGAACGAATTAAGGATGACCCGAATTTGTTTCAAATGGGAAAAGATCGCTTAATTTTCAGAACAAAATAAGCTGTTATGTGTATCAAGCGATTGTGATCTATTTTGAAAAGATGTTTTGGGGAATAGAATATATATTGAGTATATGTGACCCACTGTCATTTAGGTTTTGATTACGAACATGAGTTTTAAAAATGAGTACGGTTATTGGGAATGGAACTTTTCATAAAATTATTTGTTATGAAGTTCCTCTAACTGTAAATTTGTCCAAGCCAATCAGGTCAGACCATGTTGAATTTTTTCTTGACGATGATACTGAAATAAAGCTAGAGATCAAGCACAGGTCATCATCACCATTAAACTGGGTGAAGGAAAATAGTAAACTCATACTCACCATGGAACATGGAATAAAATTAAGAATGGACAAACATGTAGCACGTTAAATATTTTTATGATTTTTTACTATTGAGAGGACTCTTCTTCATTTTTCTAATATTTTATATTTGAGTAAATTCAAGATGAGATAAATATATATCAAGGGGATCAAGTAGGGAGGCATTAATAAGAGTATTGTATTGTATTTCATGGGTTGAATTGGACCACTAATGTGAGTGAGTGGATGATGATGGGACATTGAAAGTGGATATTGCATAATCATCAACTCTCATGGGAGTTAAGTCTATTTTACGATGGCACAGTACATTAAACCGAACGCGAACTTAAAAACTGTGTAGGGATGTAATGGAGAATTTTTTTTTTGACTGATGAGAGAGGAGAGGATTTAATCCTGAAGAATCCGGGTATCTCAGATCGTAAGATGCTCAAATCTTCAATGAAAATGTGACAGGGCTTTAGCAGAAATACATCAGTATTCTGTATCCACACCGGGCATTGTTATGTTCGTGTCCCAGTACTTGAGGACATCACATCCCTAATTGCACCAACGATACATTTCCATCAGCTCAATTATTGAAATTGTTTTCCAGTCCTAATGGTTAACCATCACATCATGCATGAAATCATCCAATGAGGTCCTTAAAGTCTCCAGTTTTTATGGCAAAGATGGGAGACAACAAAACCGGTCATTTTACTATTACGAGTTTGATTTTTTGTGAAAATGATCCTACTATCATTCTTTTGTTTTTTTGTTGGATGGGTTTAATAATTAGGTAATAAGGCTAAATAGCCTCGTTTTAGCATTTGTGTTTTACGTATAGTTTTGTATTTAGAAAATTTTCTTTTTAACCTTTATTCAAGGGCAATCGGAGAATACAAAAGCTGTTGAAAGGTCCTAATTATTTATGGACATACTTTAGGTTTCATAAAAAATCGAAAATACCTAATTGATTGCCACAAAAACAATGGCATACCATATTCGCTTTTTCCCTAGGACTAATTGTGACCTTATTTATTTCGGAATTATACAATGAATAAGCAAAGATTGCATCTTATTTCGCATATTTTCCTTCTTTGAAAATTAAAATCTCATAATACCAAAGTTAGGACATGATTCAATACGTAGTATATGAGGGCACAGAGGTCAGGGCATGACTCCACCTATTCCTGACATAAACAAGAGTGGATAGTAGGTAAAATTATGTGATAATTAAATTAGCAAATGACTTAAGTGCTGTGCAATTATGTATTTTATGCCTTGTTCTTGTATGGTTACTTCTTGAAACATATAATTGATTAGAGTTTTTTGAGATTGGACTTTGTAGTCTTCCTCATTTATGTCCGTCAAATTCAATATTGCGAAACATAACTCATCTCTTAACCTAAGAATGTCCCTGCGTCAATCAGTTATCAATTAATCTGCATTTATATGAAAGAGATGCCAAGTCAAACCAACTTTAACGGAGCCTGTCCATATCAATTGCAATTGCGACTTGACTTTGTGCTTATGCTGACCCTCGGCATCTCGGAACAAAAAGACGTTTTGTACAAAAAAAACGTTCTATATTGATTATTTCCTAAAATGTATTTAATTTCTATTTCCCTCTGATTATTCGAACTTTTTTCCAAAACGAAATATCCGTTGTACACACAAGAGAAGAAAATGTTAATTTCGTCGAAGAAAATGTGCAGTTATAGGATATATACGCACTTTAAGGGTCATAGTCATTCATATAAGAGAAACCGGTGTTTAAAAAAACAATCCAAGCGTTTTAATTTGAGTGCGAATTCGAATTCGGTCCAGGCTATATAATTGTTTTGTGATCCAAATGAATGGGACTTTCATTAGGTGTCCATGTGCTTGAACGAGAATTTTTTGGCATGTTGTATTATGATCATATGAATAAGTCCTTGCCTTGTGATATAATAAAATTTTAAATGAAGGATTTATCCTTCATTTACAATAGTTGATTGGGATTAACTGGAAGTCAAGGAATAAAAACTTGAGTTGAAGGATCATGACTGATTACAATTGCAATCAATTTGTACATTTTGTATAAATGACTTAAAAGCACAATGATTCTAATGTACTTTCGGAGTAGAATATTATGAGGGAGTTGGGTTCAACCCTATCCAACATCATGGCCACTATTTAGTATTATGATTATTTAACAAGGTTTTTTTACCACAACCAAATCAAATCAGACAGACTTTACATTTCTTATCATATTTCATCAAGAGTGTAAACCTTCAATTTCCAGTGGTCAGTGGTGTCTTAACACTTCCATCCATGACCCCTTCATGTAGTAGTATATACGATAATTTTAGTATTTCAAAACAATCCTTTATTTATTCATATTTTTAGGGAATGATTGTAAGAGTAATTAGAGGCTTCTGACTTGACGCTGTATTGGTATGTTATGTTGTGTTATTAAGAAATAGAGTTTCATTATTCCCCATCCAAAAACTCATTAATGCCTTGTTCTAACGTGCACAGCAGCTGTAGTTCTCCATAGTACAGTAGTTGACTTTGACAGAAATTGTTTCTATTTCAGTCTACTAAAATGTTTGAGGTGAGTGAGTTGAGTGCCGAAATATTTTTAGTACAGAAGATATTCTATTTGGCTTTTGTTTTTCTTCTTCTTCATCTCTGGTTCGTACTCATCTTTGGGGTATGCCACTTACTGTATTATTTGGGTCCTCCGGTCTAGACTTATTTGGTTCATTCTCATTTAGTACTTCACCCTTCACTCTAACTCATTATCCATTCAAAAAAAAACGAAATGGAAAAAGTTCTGGAGCCTTGAAGTTCTTTGGTTTTCAAGATGTTTTTATGTTCAGGGGCCAGAGTGGAAAAACAGATTTAATACTTCATTAAATAACCTTGACATTTCTTTCCCGATTATACAAATCAAAATTCTACAAATATTAACATATAGAACTTTTTTATGTACTATGTACACCATGTTCGGGATCGGAAGAAAACAACAAGGGTAAATTGAAAGGGTTTAATTTTAAGAAGTAAGTGAAATCCACAAAAGGCTGTATTTTGTGACAACATGCCGTGTATATGAAATCCATAGAAGCATTTCCTTTCATGTAAGAGATAGCTCTTGGGGATCCATGATGATCCATCCCATCTGGCAAATTCATGTGGCAGTTTTAAACGAGTGAGGGAACAAAGGATAGTTTCTCAAATTAACATTTACTTCTTTTAACTTTACACATTTTAGAGCCCATAAATTCTTAGTTTGTAAAATAAAACGTGTGTGTAGACAATGGTTTTAGATAGGGTTCTTAACTTGCGTAACATTAATATCACCACCACCGGCTTTCTTTCAGTGAACTATTGAAGATTATGTAAGCCAAAAGTTTAGACGCTGACATCAGCATATCAGCAAAGATCAAAACAGAGAAGGAAAGATTCATATAATAGTCACATAATAGTTCGGTTATAGTCCAAAAACTCATTAATAGCCAAATTACAAAAATTAGTTTAATGTTTGTATTTGGAATAGACTTTGAAATTTTGTTTGTCTGAGAAGGATCTAAATTAAGAGAGGGTGAGGATTTAAGTTTTTACAGTTCCAAAGATGATGATGGTAGGTTGTTGCTTCAAGGATAGCAAATTTTCGAAATTATTTGGATGTATTAAAATACCTGAACGAAAACGTTTTTGTGAATTTTGAAAGAATTTGAACAATTTCATCCACTTATCGGCTAGACGCAAAGTACGCTTTCTCGGATCGGGAGTATCGGATCTTTTTCGGATTGAATTAATAGTTGAGATAAGCCTTATTTCCAAATCAAGTACAATTTCTAAAATAAATCTTTATACAAAAAAAAACACCAGACCATGACAAAATGGTTGGGGCATCCATTTATGAGATGGGATGACGCTCTCGTCCCACCGCACCACGAGGATCCTCATGTGCTTCATCCTCATCTTTTCCTCAATACATAAATTGTTGAGTCAGAAGATTGAAAATTTCATAAAGGGTCAAAACTTGTTGAACTGACTAAAGATAAGGCTAGTTTAAATTTAAAATAATTCCATGAGTTGTACTGTCTAGGTCTAGTTTGTTGGTGTCTGAAAAGGATAAAAAAGCTTAAAATATAAAAATTATTATATTGAAAGAAACCTTTGTTCCCACAAACAAGTCTAGTTCAGTCAGGGCTTTTCTATTTTTTAAATAACAATACTACGATAGATACTGTTATCTTAAGTTAAAATTTTAGGGAAAAGTCCACCGTCCCCTAGGAATGGTGCGATATATTCCAAAGCAGCAAGTTTCTGAATCACTACTGAGGCCTTCTTTCCATAATCACTTCTCCTCCCCATTAAATATATTTTTTGGTAGTAAATTTTAAGGTAAACGTAAAAGTGTGCGCTTCGCGGTACTAAATAGAATACATGTTGGGTAATGGGCCACTGGAGAAATGCTCCAGCCATTTCTCCTCTATTTCTTATATGAATATGTTTGAGGCATTGCCTAGTTGTAATAGTAAAAGGGGGATGGGAGGGCCGAATAAAGGAAATAATCTTTAAAAAGATTAATCCGTTCCATCTTGAATGAACTTCCAGAGATATCTTAAACTTAAGTTGTATGTTGCATATATAATTATCCAGTCGTCCCTTCCCCTAATTTTCTTATTTCCTCATTGATTTCTATTACGGGAGGAAAAATAAAGTCCTTCCACACTTCACATATTCATAATTATTCCAATTCCCCAATTGATACAAGACAACTACTTGAGATACAACGATAGGAGTCTATCACCATCTTTGATTTTTAATTTATTTTTATTTTTATCATCTCTTCTTGTTCACAAAGAAAGGGGATCTTGAGATATTTAGTGAGCAAGTACATTTAGTTTCAGTTGCATCATCATCATGGAAGTTTAAAGAATTGGGTTAAAATTTATTATCCCGAACTTTAAAGTAAAAAGTAATTGATTTCTAAATTATTCAACCCCATTGAATATTTCTTACTCATTTTTTATTGTTCAATCCCTAATTTAGATTTGGAAGACAGTTCGACTCCAGGCCGAAGACGTCCAATTACATTGGCAGTTAATACAATTTTGAGTGGAATTCCGTTCCCTGTTTTGCATCACCCCATTTCCTTCCTCCTAGCAACGCGTCGTGCACGAACACACCAATTTCACGAATTGTTGGATTTTTCTCCTGACGAACCCTGTGATCTATTGTCACTTGAGCTTAGTCAACTCCGAGAGAGATCCAGCATGAA
>JAQIYE010000418.1:0-13011 GCA_034699765.1 Xenyllodes armatus
AGTCCATTTCACAATTTACCAGTTTTGAATGTTCGCGGGCCAAACCGTGTGGCGGAATATTTTGAATTGCCTTTAGGTTTAATCGAGAAATTATGGGTGATCTAAAACAGTGATTTAACTATTTCATTTCGCCCCTTCGTTATACTCTGGGTTTAACAGTTTATTTTACATTTTATGTTTGAGCTATACATGTATTTTATAGTGTGGAGGGACGGACGGACGGGGACATGCATGGAGGTGTTTTGGCTAGAGGCACCATCGAGTTGAATTCATGAATTCTACTTCCACTATTTCCTCATGGCCCCCACCTTATTGTTACTCATACTTTATACTAATCGTAAGTTCTAAACTGGTGTAACCAGGATAGCGAAAGCAGTTATGTTATGAGTTGCATCAAAAATTTTGACTTTTGATTGGAAATGAAATTATTACTATCAAAGTTATTGTAAGAAATGATCTGGAGATGGTTTAAAGTGTCGATCTGTAAATTTTAGTTTACGTTTAAAAAGGAGCTTATTTAAGACATGCCCAATAACAGCTTGGGCTTGAGCTGATATAGGAATTTGCAAATAAAATTATCAACAATTTGAAGTGTGTATTTTTAAAATCATTAAGATTGGTATGTTTTAATAGCTTTTTTGTGTAATGTTTTCATAATTTGAGGCAAATTAAGGTTGCTTAAAGTAGGTTGAAGAAGCAAATTAAGCTTGTATTGAGATTGATATGCGATATAAGAAGAACTATTTTTGGAGTATTTAAGACTCAAAAATGTAATTCTAAATGCTTATTAAACCTTACATAATCTCTTGGCGGACTTTGAAGAGCTAAAAGCAATGTCATAGTATATCTTATAAAATTGCTTCGGACTTGTTTATGATGACGGGATGAGGGTGCTGATGATATTGGCTGGGTGAGGGAGGGCACCCAATTTGAACTTGCCTCATGGAATGGCGTCTGATTAAATACTTTGTTTAGATGGAGTGCGTTTTGTCCCTGCAGAGATCAAGCAGCATATTTACTGATACGGGTATTTAACCACATTTGATTAATTACTGGTAAATACAAATTGATGTAACAATAATTGCTACAAGCATGTGAATACATATATAGACAAGGAATATCCCATACGTACGTGACTTGCCACCTTTCCACAATTGGCATTGAGATATTTAATTATATAGAGCAAAACCGCTATCACTTTCGATTATCTTTTAAAATTGCTGGCCTCCAAGTAAAAGAAACGGACAAGTTTTTATTACAATACTAGTAACTGTTTTCAACTTCATGGTTACTTGATAAGAATAGAATACTGGCACTACAGTATGACCTAGCTATTAGCTGCGTATCTTGTACTTATAGTTTGTTCTCACAAGACGCTCTCTCTCTCTCTGGTGTTTGCCGTTGTCATTGCGCATCAGAGAAAGTTTCGATTCGAAGCTTTCGAATAATCTATATTTTGCTAATGACAAACCAAAAAGCGTTCATAATCAAAGATACTCTTTTAACTCTTTGCCGTGGCTCACTTGTTTTCTCCCACGACTTGACCTTTAAGAATGTGGGCCACATTTAAATGTATGGATTTACTTTAACTCACTTAAGTGATTCTACAGGAAAAGTAGAAAAGCCACAATTATACAATTTATAGAATTAGGAGCATTTTCTGTGTTTGAACGACCTTCAGAGCGTATGGATTGATGAAAGATCCCTTTAAACCGATCAACCAAAATCTTATGTGATGGTATTTTCTGCCTGTGTTTATTGCATTCTTATCAGTTCCAAGATTCAAATTATATTTCTCAAAATGGAAGTGCGATTTTTCTAAAATACGGGGATACATGCTATTGCAGGTATCAAGTTAAAGACCGATTCAAGCTGAAGTTTTTTAAAAACTGGTTGAGCTTCAGGATTGTCGCATTTGTGCTAACGTAATCATAACATTGATTCGTCGAATGGAAACTACTATAACATCTAATATCATAATCATAATTTCAAAGCGTTTTTTGGCAATTAAATTATGATTATACAAACTTTTAAAACTCTTGACTAATAAAATAGGTTTGTGTCTGTGTCAAGTGTCCAGGGCAGTTTCTAAAGTTTTTACTGATTAAAATTAAGATGTGACCTTTAGATATGATCTGATTCTTACAAGTCAACTTATTAGATACATATCTAATCAAATTTATGCAAGCAATTGTTGATATATGGTACGATGTTGAAACTCAGTCTACATGAAGGAAGGTGGAATGCTAAACTAACCAGAAGTTATAATATAATTATGAGTGATTGAGCAAACTAGATATGACTCATTTGTCTGTTTTTGTTACTGGCTTTGATTAAAATACCATAAATCTTCCGATGATGTGATAAGCAAGTGTACAGTAAACATAATAATACCCGATTAAAAACATGTGGATTAAAACTAATGCAATATCACCTGAAATTCCAAATCGATGTTTCATTACTGGGTTCCCACCTATAAAATGTAAAATAAGCCTTCTTCGATTTAAATTGTTTTCCTTCTTTAAAAAAGTTTCGTAATTTTTTAAGTACTCCAAACTCAAATAAATCTGTTGGAAATTACCTGCTGCGCTTACGGTAAATCCATATTTGCTCCTAACAGGTTCAATTCCAAATTGAGTTTCTATAACTTGTGATTGTACACAGGTTGTTTCATTAAATAGTGTGATATAAACCATAAGTAAAAGTTGCAAAATTATTTTTATTTCTAAACCTCGTGCTCAGAGGTTGAGGTGTTAAGACACACCTCATTCCTTTATCCACTTTTAAGTCCTATAAAATCTGGGGTTTCATATATAATCAAATCTTAATGCGGAGAATGCTTTTAAAATCCATGTATTTTTGTTTCCCAAATAGCCTAAAATACAAGATCTTAACTTAATCAGGAGTTTGCCTCAAATGTTTTTTTTTTGTTGCAAAATAACACTTGGTCTCGATGACCAATTTTGCCATTTCGAAGCGCAATTGCTTCCACAACAGCCGAAATATGGAATCTCCAATTTTAAACTCGTGATCAAACATAACTTTCTCCTGATTGAAACCCTAAGCTAGCCATAATTCATACCAATATGACAATGAGCCATGCGCAATAACCTGACCTGGTGATCGCTAGACGCTACTGCAGTAGCACTAATAAGAGATAATGAAAATCGACACCTTACAATACAATTTGCTCATCCGAGCTATCACTAACGTTCCGCTACGTAATTTTGTACTTGTTGTGTTTGGAATATTAATGGTGAAGTCGGTCATAATACAAATATGAGGTGGGCGTAAAGTCCTCCTAGGAGAAAGTCAGAAATTTTTGCTGATCCACTCATTGCCAATCTTGTCTGTTGCGCAAATGTTATTCCAGTGAGCATTATTTGGAAAAAGGGCTCAGATCAGATACAATATTATATTAAGGGTATGAAAGACAAAGAGGAACAAATAAAATTAATTATCGTCATCCACTTACTTGTTTGATTGAAAAAGAAATTATTGAGACGGGATGAAAATATAAAAGCATGAAGAAAAGGTCTTTTGGAAAGTCACTTTCTTTTCAGTTTCAATCCTAAGTTTGCCCCCAACAAGAGCATCTTAATCACACCTTCCTTGAAACATAGCAAAATTTTGAGCAAGGATTTATTTAAAAAGCTATTCTCATTTTCCTTGACCATTTTAACTAAGAAATTTTCTGAAAAGTCCAAAAGACAATTAAAAATTTGATCAGTTTCAATCTTACTAGTATATACATTCTCGCAGGTTGTGTTTCGTCAGTGGTAAGCTAGTTTATACTAATTTGTTAGTTAAATATCAAAAATTAAAACTAGTGATTCGTCAAGCACCTTATGAATTTTGTACTTACAAGTGTCAATTCTACGTTTCTCATAACTGATGTATTTAATATTTCGAAAATTAATTGTCAAACTTGACGATTTGACGACTACATCTAACTTTTAGAAATCAATTTTCTTTTCAGGATATCTACAGGCTTTAAAGCAAAGACAGTCTATTCCTAAATCTTTTACATACTTTTTTAAATTTTTGACTTTTAATTTTTAAAGGTGAAACCAGTTCTAGATAGGATATCTGGAAACTTCAGATCTAATCAATATTTATGAACTGGCGCATATTTAATTTAAATGGTCTATGCTTCTTTTAAAAATTCATTATTTATACAACAGTAAAATGTGATTTCCCATTTTAAAGCTATCATTTTTCCAGCCTTTGTTTAATATTTTTTCCATTTCTGGTTTTTCGTGATTTCACAAATGGTGGAGATCATTTTCATCTCTTGAAATATCAGTCTGGGTTTTGAGTTATATTATAGTGGGACATAATACGTATAAGTAACACGGCAAACATTTTGAACAATTACTTTCCACGCTGTAAATTATTCCGCTTCGTCTGCATATAGATTTATTTGCAAAGTGGTAAAATAGGTTATTAAGAAGATTTTAGTTGATTTATAAGATTTTGCGAGGTCCAGGTTCCAAATTTTTTACACATTTTTGCAGGTGAATTCAGAATGTTGGGCTTCTGTTGGAAATTTGGTCTGGTAATTGCCGTATGGGTTATAGCTACATGTCACAGTCAAACCTTTCAGTACAGCAGAGGTTGGACAAATGGCAAACGTGGCGGCGGTCAACCAATTCCTCCTTCAGCTGTAATAGACGGAAGCAGTCAAGGTCAATTCTACGGATCTGACCCTGGGGTTGTTGGAATTGGTGTCCCGATGGACACAGACACATCAGCGCTACCCATTCGAGTGGGTCTAACAGCACAAGGAAGGCTACGTCGGGTTGAATATCCTCAGGTATCGACATCGACATATTCAAATATGTAACTCACCCTGTTGCGTTAATCTTTATGTACAGAAGGCGTAGATATATTTTATTGGAATTGCATTTGCAAATTAATTTTTGAGAAATAAAACGTTAATTCAAAAGAAAGCCAGTCGATTTTTTTAAAATTTAGCTTTGAGAAGCTAAGCATTTTTCTACAACTAACGTAAGTTTACTTGTTCGAATTAAACAAACACAGCATTTCTTTGTTACTTTTTATACGAAACAGGGACTGGGTAAAAAGATTTCCGCAAGTGGTGGATCCATCTCAAGTGGTCCAGGAAATAGCAATTTAAGGAAACCTCCAATGTGGATTCTCGGTTTGGATCAAGACAATGCAAACTCTGGAGACTTTTAGAATCTTACAAATATCTATGTTTGGTGCAAAAATAATCTTTTGAGAGCTCAGAATTTGTTTCTATTTAATACCGGTCAGATCATGAGGTCAGATATTAAAAATGAACGTGATTCTAATTCATTTTGATTTTCTGCATCACTGATGATAACTATTCTAAATTTAAGAAACTGTACTACTATAACTGTTTAATCTAATGTACGTATAGGAAGTGAATCAATCTATACACTGTCAGACACAATCGATTTTGTGAGTGAATATGCAAAAGAATTTGCTATTTTGACATGTAAGCTGAGGTAAAGCAACAATATATTCAAAAGTGCTTCTTGGACCTCAGATACAATTGTTTACAAAGTAATTGTCAAATAAAAATTCCGGTAGTTTATACAAGGTTCCCACTTGATTATGTGTGTGTACCAATGTCTAAATAAAGGATTTTAATAACCGGGCATCAGAAATGAAAAATCTGAAAAGTTTATCAACATAAAGGCCTACATAACTTTTTACTAACGCAAGCACTTTAAGGCTCTTAGTAGATTATGGTTTCATCTTGTCTGTGCGACAGTTAGAAGCGTTCAACCTATTGTGAAAGGTAAAATGTTCTCGGATGATTGCAACAAATTAAGTCGTATTTACTCTAAATTTTTAGTGAAAATATTGCCATAGACTTTCACAGTAAATGGTATGTGTGGACGCTATTTTCAGATCTTGAAAAATTTTCATATGTTCATTAGTCAAATCATTTTAAGGCATTTGAATTTCTTCTAAAATTCATAGCACATAACAGTACTTAACTGACTTTCCTTGCATAAAACCGCTGCATGTCATAGTGTAGCCAAATGTTACTGGCGACTTTACAACGGTCTAATATTGAGTCTCTATCACCCTTGGATTCTACACACAAAATGGCCCATTTGAGGTGGAAAAGTACACCTGAGGATGATGAGGACTCTCTTCGTTTTACCTGTTCAACATCAGTCTTATTGTTGATTTGGTCGAACAATGAGGAAGATAAGAAAGGAAGGATCCAACCATATAACGGTAGTAATGTTAAGGAAAAGGGGGTCAATTTTCTTCAAGAAATAGATTCTTTGATATTAGGTTAGGTTGGAGTCTTGTGAACAATTGTGTTTGAGGCTCAGTTATCATTTGAGTTACCGTGTTAGTGGACCTATACTGATCATTCTTTGTTTGAATACAGGAAGTTATCCCGTGCATTATAAAAGTGTTTATTTTTGACTCTTTGAATGTTTTCTGCATGGAATTGTTAACGGATTATAATCAATGTGGATAACCATCATAAAATCCAAATTGCAGTGAGACCGACACCAAGCAAATTTTGCTACACGGCTTCTTAAGGAATTCCAGGGAATATTGTGAAATGGATCTCTGAATTAAAAATGTGAACGGAAGTCCTATAAATATGTAATGCCAAGGCATGAAGATGGGGAAATTTGTAGGGGTCGTCCTATCCAAATCGTGAAGTTTAGCCTGGAGAATTGTTATTTATGTGAATGAGGGGGAATGGAAGGCCCATTTAGACGGACTAAAAGTTATCCAAAATTTCCAGGCTCTCTAATGAATTCATGGAGTTCCTGTTTTACACTCATATTCCTGTTTGGATGCATTCAGGGTGAGGACAGAAAATATATAATTCTAAATATCCAAAGAAAAAGCATTTAACAAGTATTAACATTTCTGGAAGTTTAACTGGCTCGTTATTTTTAAATTCAAAACCCATTTCATAAATTCATACAAGCAAATGAGTCTTACTAAAATTGAGGTGAGAAATCTATGCCTACACTATATAATGCATATACCGGGTATGAGCACAAAGTACCTGAGTGCGTATTTAATCCAGAACGATTTATGTTCTCACATCAGTATTAATCGTAAAATGATAGGAATTATTAAGATTTTCAAATTGCACAAACATTCCTCTAAAAATATAAAATGTGCTTGTAGAATGTTCCATATATATAAACAAATATTTCAGCCCTGGGCTAAATGTCTTTCTATTTTCTATTGTATTGTCTTGTATAAGGTGTAGGACAGTTCGAATTCGAAAAATCAGATCAATAGGATCCTATTATGCACCTTTAATCCTACTACATTTTACAAGGATTCAAAACAACAAATGGCCATTCGACGAGATTAAGAAATGTGGACAAAAATTAAAAATGTAAAACATGACATGACACCAATACCAGAATAGACTCCAAAATCTCACCTTAAATTCAAATACATTCATGGCGTGGCTATAAACCTTAGTTACATAACAGACTCATCATCTTGTGTGGTCCTGCCTGAAATCTGTAAATGAAAGGAGAGATGTAAGAATGAAGTCAGGAAAATAACTTCGGACGTCCGGATGAAAAGGGAAGGGTCTTTTGCTTTGAAGTCTGGGCTGGAGCCGGGACATTTATATTAAGTTGTATCTTCTCTGGGGTCATTTCCTAAAATTAGGGTTGTAAGTTGTAATTGCTTCCTAAAATCGGACTCGTACTATGAATTCAATTTAGTAAAAATATGGTGAAATTCAGCATCCGTCTAGAGACAAAATTTGTTAATCTGAAATGTTACAATTTAAATGAGACGTGTACATCTTACGCTTATTTAGGTAATAAAAGTGTTGTCGAGCACCCTTAAACGTTTCTGGGTCTGGCACACGGAAAAGTTGCAACCTTACTCATATTAAAAACCCTTTGGGTTTGACTTTAAACTTCGGGATCTGATAAGAAATAAACGTTCAAAAAATACTAGGAGAAATCCTATACTTGAATGGATCCATAAAATGGCTGTTAATTAAAAGGCTACACAATACGAAATTAACCAAAATCATTTTCCTTTAGGAATTTTTCTATTTGTGATAGTCATCCCCCAAGACAAACCCTTTCTTTGAAGAGATTTTGATACACACGCTCTTTTATGTAAGCCCCATTTGAAAGGTGACCCTGAACATCAAAGATTATGTTTCAAAACATTTTCATGCGTTTTTTTAAAACGCTTTTTTCAAATCCATACAATAATTGGGGAAGTAAAAGCCCTAATAACCACTAATCCTAACTAAGCCATGATGAACTGTCGATTGAACCTGAGGCTTTGAACGGTGATTGAGTCCAAACCAAATTCAAGAAAAGCATATGTCCATCTAACAATTAAGACTTTTTTCCTCCGATAAATTAAATTTATTGTAGGTTTAAGAATGATTTCCGAAGCTATGATGGTTGAATTGCTGTAAATAAACCCTCTTGAGCTTTGCATTTAATTACCCTAAATTGTTTACCAAAGTTTGCAATATGATGCATCAATATGAATTTCATTATAAAGTTTCATTTTTGCGAGCTACCTCTCTCGAAAACCAATAAATTTATGTATTTTTGAGAACACTTTGCAGACAAATTCATATATCATTGCAATTTAGTAATTCACATGAAGAATGTTTCAGGGCTTGACTAATATATTTATATTTAAAAATAGTTTCTGTGATATGTGTTTACCGCAGTATTTAAGTGCATGCTTAATTTAGCACACATTTGTCAGTTCAAGGTGTGGATTTACTAAAGTGAATCAAACTTTCTATAATAACCAATTTGTTCAAATTCTAATAAACCCACTCATCCAACTAGAAATACATTAAAAGAACACCACAGGACAGGAACAAAGTATTGAGGAGCGGTGACTTTATCCGCCCACATATCCTACTAGAGATACTGTTAAATCCTTAAAGTTACAATTTACATTGATTTCGGCATTATTAGCATGGAATTTATGTGTGTTCAATCGTGTCGGATCTCCTTGTTGTTGTTTATTCTTAAGAATAAATGATTACAAAGATGATTTGAAATGGTAATGAGGTGCCTCAAAAACTAATGCAAGACCCCTTCCAAATGAAAATTATTAATTAGACACAGAGCAATTGCACAATGTGGGTAGGAACTTTATAATAATCTCAACTTTAGTAATGAGCTGAACAATCGAAACACGTTTGATGGGCTAATTATATCATTTGAAAAGATCAAAAGATGAGTGGGAGCATCTTCAATGACGTCTGATTGGAAGTGAATGGATTAATTAATATTATTTAAATTCAGAAATTCCTGATTTTGTTTATTCTCCTTGACAGAACTCTGTATTTCATGGGGTCACTGCATTACGTTGTTTGCCCCAATGAATGGAAATGGGATTCGAGGGACAGTCACCTGGATCCAGGATGGACCTGGGACAAAAGTTACCGTATTAGTGAGTATTGAATCCCTTTATGTTGAACCCATGGAGTACTCTTGGGTCATTAGAGAGTTCCCAGTCAATTATGGACTCAATCCTGCAAGCAGATGTGATCAAAATGTTCTTGGAGCACCGTAAGTCAATTCTTTTGACAGTTTGACAAAAAAGATTTTAAGGAAAGATTTGAGGATGTATTCTCCTTTAGGCCACGCGAAATAACTTTAGGTCAAACATTATTGTCATTGGGGTAGACTGTTACCCTTTTACCTATTAAATCACCTAATACTAAAAACAGCTATTCCGTTTTAAAGTCATACAAAGTTGTTTTTGGTAGTATAAGATGATGTTCAAGATCACTTTTTTAAACACAGTCGGATAATTTATCAAGTAAAATTCTCTGATGTCACCTTGAACCTTCATTGCGAATCCAGGTCTTGGTACAAGGGTTAAAGCCAACCCTTACAAAATAAGTATTTGCAAAGTCATCTGACCTATTGAAAGTTTAACTCGAATCAACATAAATTGTCGACAACAAGCAAATGTTAGGAATAAAACTCCTACAAATAATAAAAATATATTTTCAAAAAATAATGAATGGGAAGTAGGGAACTCAATCAAGACCAGAGCCATGAAATCGAAACAATGGCTAAACAAAACTCACTTTCTACTGTATTCTGTATTCAAAAATAAGTTATTTCTTCTTCAAATTCAAATCTGACATGACATGTACCCTTTGTTATTTTACAATAATAATAATAAAGTCAGGAGTAGATCTTATGATGTCTTCTTTATCAATTTCTATTCACAAATTTTTGTTCAATTTCACTTTTCTATTCATTTTCTGTAGTGTCATTAAGATGGATGAAATATTTGGGAAACTAACAATTCCTGCAGAGTCAACCATCTCTCTTACGACAGATCGTCTCAACTTAACAGGATCCGATGGGATCTGGTCTCATAGTTTGATATTAACCTCCCAGGGTCAGAGTACATGTGCAACCATTGATGTGAGGACGATGTTATTAAATTATTATATTTACTCCTGTGGCTAGATTTAATCAAACAGGCTACTTTAAAATAAAATGATTTGACTAAAACAAAAATTTTCAGGCCGAGGGAGAAACCAGGATTGGAGTTGCACATTTTACCAATCCAATGGCTGGAACTATATATTTTGAAACATTGAATGACCCTTCTGGTCTTACAACTGCCATATTTAGTGATATATTCCATGTCAATCAAGACAGGCCTGCTGCCTCAGACCATACGTGGAAACTGTTCCTTACTGACTTCAATGCAAATGTCAAGGGTAAGTACGCACGTAGGAGCAGGATGGGATTTCAAATTTTTTTGGCCCAATGTCCAATTGGCAAAATAATGCGGATCTTCCTCTTTAAAATAACTTAAATTCAGAAGTAATTTAACCCCGTGGTTGCTTTTGAATGTTTTTTTTTTGCAAAACTTGAAGGTTGTAACAAAAACATTTTGCAAAGAGGATTTGTTGAGTTTGTTTTATTTATTCAGAACACATATGACATGAATCCCATTAGTCATGGTCATACAATGATCATGAACTTTCCTTTTAAACCGTTAAAAAGTTTTTCAGTACGATAAAAAAGATGAAAACTGACAGAATCACCATTAAACTGCATTAAGGGAGATCAAACCCTTAGATACATTGTATATCGTACAAGTTTTATTTTACAGTATATTGTATTTGGGATCCTTTTAAAAACAGTTTAATAATCATGTTGTTGATTTGGCAGATGAAAATGATTGCAATACACTTCAGACCCTATGGGATCCAGATGGACTCCATGGAAGTCCTCACTGCTCAAAAGTTACCCCAGAGTCTTGTGCTGCAGGGGACATGGCAGAGAAACATGGGAAAATTCGAATAGGGGCTCGACAGTCAATATTCTCAAAAAAGTCATTTATGGATACATCATTACCCATGATTCCATATGAAGGTCGACGGAAGTTATTTGTTGCAATTTTTCATCCAGACAAACCTGAAATGATTGTGGGTTGTGCACGCGTACAAAGGGTAAGTGATCCTCAATTATATTTCCATCCCTTAACTCTTGTAGTACAATAACAAAATTACGGGCTAAAAAGTTAAAAGTCTCGATCTGTAATGAGACATCCTCAATTTTGCCGAGGAACAATCTCTTAATGGTCACTTTTAAATTTAATAGGTATTTCTCACGTAGCCCCCGTATCATTTGATAAATCTACAATTGTTTTGTATTTTATATCGGAGAGATGAATTGAAAATTGCCTTTCCAATTTTATTTTGATTATTTGGTTGGTAGGATTGTTTCGAGAGTGGCTTATTATATATTGTGTAGTAAGTAGCTTAAAGGGTTTCACGGATTTTTCAAAAAAAAAGAAACTTAAAACTGTCACAATTATGTCATGTTGTGATAGACATAATACCTATAGATGTGCCACTCACTCTATTGTCGAACAATTTTGGGAATATTCTTTATTCTTACCTTCTTCTTTGAAGTGTCTCATCATAATATCAAATTCAAATCTACAATATTGCTAGTCATTCCATTAAGTAACAACTGCAATCAAATCCTCCTCGTCTGGTTTATGGGACGAATACATTCTACTGATACTAATAAGAATGAATGTTTTGCAAAATACATCTCTCTTCAGTTAGTTGTTGCTACATTACTAACTGTTGTATTCAAATTCAATTCACAAGGGCTCATTTAGGGCCTTGTCTACAAAAGGATGATGCCCTGTTTCAATGTAGTACTACTGAAATTGTGCATTCGTATATTGATAAGATCTTCATTAATCTTTAACGAAATGCCTTCTTCCCACAATAAGGCCATCTAAAAGCCCTCTGAAATCTTAAATTGTGATATTTGAGAAACAAAGTTCATTGACGAGTTTAAAAAAAATGTTTTGAATACATGACGTGTGATGGAATCAATTTGGAATTTATTTGGAATTTGGAAAAATCAGCTTTGGCAATTAATAAAATTGCCACAACTTTTTAACATAATTGAACTGGTGATATACATCAGTGCTGTCAGTCTGTCTCAACGAATAGCTTCTCAATTTTTTCTTCTTTACAATTCAGACTCTCTTCACCTTTGTTCATCAAATTGTAAAGAGGGGAAGCCGTGGACTTGTGATTACTTCTACTTCAAGGGCTTAAGCTAAAAGCCAATTTTGTTCTCTCTGCTTATACTTATACTGAATGGGTTGATAAAGAAATTCATTCGTAGACTGTCTTTGAGTCACTGGACCTCAATTATTTTAAGAATTGATGAAAAAGACAAATCATAATTATGAATCTGTCTTATTACAGTTAAGTACATTTTGAATGATGCAAAAATAACGTCTGGTTCATTTAAAGGGCAGCATCACCGAGCTATGCACCACATTATAAGACAATTAGTACAATGCAATAAACTACCTCTGGCAATTGTAACTGTTTGTTCCTTGATGAAGATTCAACAGGAAGTTGAAGAACTCAGCCCACCAAAGTCCACCGACTCACTGAATCATGTGATGAAAATAAATGGTCCCTGGTTCGATCATTTCAGTACCAACTGTAAATTT
>JAQIYE010000419.1:0-13004 GCA_034699765.1 Xenyllodes armatus
GTCAGGCTTGTTTATGGACATTTGTTAGATAATCTGGTTTAGTTGGGAAGCAGTCAGGCTTGTTTATGGGCATTTGTTAGATAATCTGGTTTAGTTGTGAAGCAGTCAGGCTTGTTTATGGACACTTGTTAGATACTCTGGTTTAGTTGGGAAGCAGTCAGGCTTGTTTATGGACATTTGTTAGATAATCTGGTTTAGTTGGGAAGCAGTCAGGCTTGTTTAACAACAGTCGTTTAAATCATTAAATTGTTTTGTAAGTTTGGTTTATTTTGAGGCACTCCTATATTTCTGATGATTTCTGTAGTCAACAAAAAGTTATTTTAAAGTAGTCCAAAGGCCAACAGAAAGACGATTTAAGACTGTTCAATAGCCAACGCTTAGACGCAGGTTGATCGGTCTTCAGCTTGCCCCTTCAGGGGCAAGTTTTTGATTAATATGTTAATGCTTTATTGTTCTTGTGAATTCTTGAAGTGAGTTTACTTTAAATTACATTACATTTCGATACTTTAAAACAGCTTAAATTACAAAATACCAAAAAATTTCAGTTTACAAAAACAAAAATATCGATTATGCATTTTAAGTCTGTATTGTATAAAGATGCAAAAGTAGTGTGATTACTTTTTGTAACAAATAAAACCATACTGTTTGCGACAAAATTATATTAGCTATAAATACAAAGCACCAAGGTTTTTGATTTCGGAGGTACAGTATTAATTGTCGAAACTAACACTAAAATGGACAAGGCTATTTTAATTTTCCTCATTCCTCTAACTATGTAGTCGGTGAACTCAGAGTAAAAATGGCCTTCAAATATCTCTTTATGCACAAATCGATTCTTAAATGTATTATAGAGAACCTTTTAACTTATTCTGGGCTATTTCATATATAAGGATTTAAGAACGTGTAATTTGAACCCTCTTATAACACTTTCACTTTTATTAGTTCCTTCCCCGGTAGGTTTTTGGCCCAGAACCATTTTATCAGTCAAATGGGCAATTCCAAGAAAATAGGACTGGACATGGAAATTGAACAACACGGTAAGCCTTCCCATAATACTTGCAACCGGACAAGTCTCCTGATATGTGAGCAGATTCAAACCAATTGTAATGCCATGGTCATACTTAAGTACATAGGATTCAAAGTCGATGGACATCAGTTTACCAAAAGCTAATTTATTGAGGCTTTGTGGTAGACAGATAGTTACAGATATGTGTTTCTTATACTAAAGAAGTATATATGAAATGTATAAATGTATGTCAAATTTGACTCCAAAATGTAACAAAACCTTAGGTAAAGCCGGCTTTTCAATATTTTATGGCCTTTGAAGTATTAAAATTCACTGAATTTTCATTCAACATTTTTAAATTTGAGAACTTCACGGGGTTAATACACAAAATAATCTCGATGGGTTAGCGGAATCCCCAATTAAACTCCAATCACACAACTGTCAAGATCAGCCGCAAGTAAGTTGGTCGCCATTTTATCTTTCTTGGTGAAGTTACGAGGGTACGGGCATGAAGAATCTTTCAAAACTTTTTTGTATTTATTTTTTGTGACAAATAATGCTCCTTGTACTTTGAAAGCAAAATTGAAAGTTTTTTACATGTATTTACCATGTATTTTCCTTTGCCTAAACAGGGCTTTCATAGTCTAGATATAATACGTCCATAGATTTACGGCCAAAAAATGACACTGGGAGGAAGATGCCAAACCACAAGATGGTCTTTATCCCGAGACCATAAACACTCCAGAAGGAGAAAATCCACGTGGAAGTGAGGTGACTCAAACACATAAATCAACAAGATTTGTCTTGACGCTTGTATGTTGAACAGGAATAGGAGGCTTAAATATAAGGTTGTCATATGTTCTAAATATGACCTGTCCATACCATTTAACAATGTTTAGCTGGTCGACATGCAAGGAGGCAGGATATGTCAACCTCCTGAATCACATGTAGATATGTGAATCCTAGTATTTTTTTTATTTCTTCGTTCCTAGAAAATGATAAAAATTTCAGCTTTGGTGTAGAGAGAATATTCAAACATATATAACAGAATTCCTTGATCATTCATTTAACAATTTACTATTGTTATCTGGTCATCCATTTCCCACCTGCATTTGCAACAATCAAAGAGCAAACATGACTCGTAAAGAAGAACTACACCTGACACAGTACCTGCGTAACTTTCAAATAAAATATTTTCAAAGAAATGATAAAATCTGTAGTAGCCCAAAACATTTAAATTGTTCTGCGCCATCACAATGTGCGCTGGTAAATAACTACTACAGTACCAAAGCCAAGACAAAGTGCTAGGATTCTCTCCAGATCATCCTTACAAGTCTCTGGCTCGAAGTTATGAAACTTTCCATGAAATGTGAGTGCAATGTAACAAACAGATTGACATATAAACACTATATTGGGCATGAGTTCACCCTGATGTATACTATCAGGAGAATTACTTACTCAGCTCTTCGTTAAGAACATAATACGAGTTTAAGAGTTGAGCAAATGCTTTGACCTTGAAGAAAAGGGTCAGTTGACATACCGCAGAACAAGTAATACATGATACAAACTGAAGGCAAATTATAAACTCAGCTGGGTTGTCAGTTTGCCAGCAATAATATATGCACATGGCTAAGAAACCCAATTCCATTATCATGTTCAAAAGCATGCAGCGATAAACCAATTTTACCTCCGATTTGTTTTTAACAATTGAAATGGGTGGAACACGTTTTCCAGACTTATCCAAACTTGCGTTACTCCCACTTCCATGGGATTAATTTTAAAAGAAAGTGTGGTCCGTACCACAAATTCAAGAAATTTGAGACTTTTGGGAAAGATCATTTTAATGGTTAAAGGCGTGCGTTAAAGTATAGTTGTAAAATAGAAGATGGTAGCCTGAAATCATTGAGAAAACTAGTAAAAGAAAGTTCACTGTCCAAAGTCAAGGTTACTCATAGATTATAAAAGCAACATAAAAAACTTTTAATTTGATGATAGGTCAAAATCCTTGAAATAACGAATACTTTGCTTAAACGATTAACTAATTATTGTTTATTTAAACCAGAAATATTTTTCGTGTATTAAAATTGAAATGCACAATATACTGACTCTTCAGTTCTAATCTTCTCCATGTTTTGAAAACTTTAGTAAAACTCTTTGTTTGCTGAGAGGTATGCATCTTTAAAGATGATGAAATCTCAAATAGCATTAAGCTAAAATATACATCAACAAAGTTTCTCAATGGCCCAAAATGAAGGCAATACTAAAATCGGACACAAGCGTCTACTGTATTTATTTCCAAATAAACAATAAATGGGCCACTTTTAGTCACTCATCATCAATTATTCAATTCACGATAAATACAAAAAAAATCCAATAATTTATATGATTAAAATTACAACATCATTAAACAAATCGTATAATATCTAAAACAAAGTCCCCAATTTTAAATTAAGATTCAAATACGCCATAAGCCAACATTGTCATTATTGGACTTAATATAAACCATCTACTGATTGTGAGTCAACTTTTTTTATTTTTATCATTGTTTAAACTCCACTATCTCCTCTTGAGAGAAAGTTAAGTGAGTGAGTATAAAGAACTTATAGCTTCAAGGGAGAACCCAGAAGAAAGCTTAAAGTTTTCGAAAACTTTAAACTCGCACTCCATCCTATGTGCTAGTCAACGTCCAAGTAAGTCTAGTTTCTTGGGGTTGTAGTGAGTGTGAGGAAATTGTAGTTTGGAGAGTTTTGGAAGTAGTCTCTCTGTGGTTGATGATGGTGAGTCTTTCTCCATATTTTCTCCACTGTATTTTCTCGTCCTTTTTCCCACTTCTTTTCTATGTCAGTATCATTTATTTATTGAACAAATGGTATGGTAGAGAGGAAGGAAAGTAAGGCTCCAAGTCTCTTTTCTTCTCCTCTTCTTCCCAATAGAATATGGTTGAGGTTAGAGGGTTAATTAAGCCAGAGTCTTGTCTAATGTCTGGTTCCTTCATCTCTTTTCTTCCATCCACACACAGACAGACAGACATCAGAGCATTCAGACTCTAACCCACTTGTCCTTTCACTTTCTTCCTACTCTCAGATTAGTACAGTTGTTTTGTTTTGTTCCTTTATCTTTTAGATTTTAAAGCTCAAGGGGGAGTGAGGGGTAAAGGAGTCACTAATTGCGGTCTTAAAAAGCTATTAGAGGAAATACTCTCTCTCAATTTAGTTAGTCTATGTTTCGTCCACCTAAACAAAAAAGTTGTAACTTATTCTTATCCTGACATTAAAGTCTAATAGTAATCGTTCTTGTGCCCAAAATCTAAAAGAAATCTCTCCATGTATGTTTATATATGACATCATCAATAGCTCATCTTAAATGATCAGACCCTCTTGATGTTTTAGTTTGCCTGTTGTTCCTGGATAAGGTTGATGATGACTCAACTCCAGGATTTTTTTTAAAACTTACCGTCTTTTCCTAGAAACTTTTGTAATCCTCACCTTCAATGGATCTATTTAAAGAGCAAAATGAAGGGGTATAATAAAAAAAAGACCACAAAAAAAGGGGAAATTCCTCATATTTTTCCAATTTATACATAATAATTTGTGGATGGAATTTGGTGTTGTTATCATTTGTATGGGGTTTTTTGACTGGGTGAAAGTAGGAGGAGGAGAAAGGATGAGGAAGCAAACCAGGTGAGAGTAATCCATCCGTCTCCGCTTCTTCCAACACTTCCATCTTCATCCCTCTTCTTCCTCCTTGGATAAACCTGAAAAAAGGGACTTTTACTCACAAAATAATAAAAAAGACAGTCAGGATTTGAAGGGAGAAAAGAGGTTCCGACTTCCAAAATTCAGCCTCAAATTTTAGAAAGTAGGCTAAAAACTACTAGAGTTGGTTTGAGTGTGAGGTGAGATGAGAGTCAAGAAGGTGCGGTGGTGCCATGCCAGGGATGATGGCAAGGATGGATGGATGTTTATACTCATCTTCGGATCAAGGAAGCTTAAATTCATGCATCTGGTTGACTTCTTCAACGAGTATTCATCAGGAGCAAAAAAGGGCTATACGATTCAGTGGCGTTTTTTGTTTATTTGTGGTCTGAAAAGTTAGTTGGGTGGAACCTAGAGAAATTCATTTAAATTTTTTGTAATGGATAGAGTTAAATATGGCAAACAGTTGGAATTTCAACTAATTTCAGCCTTTTTTGTCAATTTTAGTACAACTTTTGTTGCTCCAAATCTCCACTGAAAGCGTCTTTAAATTCACCAATGCCTGTTCCTCATAGCCAGTCTTATGCAATTTAGGATCAACAGGCATTCAGCCCTCCAATCAAAAAACTCAAAATATTTTGACTTGGATTTTTTATTGAATGTAAATATCTCCTAACCTCATTTCAAAACTGTTAAATATGAATGTTTTTGGGGGGGATTTTACGTCCGAACTTCTCTCTCTTAACACCTCATTCAAAACCGATAATTCTAAACTTTGTGTTTGGTAAAGGAAATCCAATTTGGGTACTCAAAAGAGTTTTTTCTTAAACGTACTATGTTATATGTTAGACATATGGTTTGGCAATGTGTTCTCATGATTCTTAAAAGTAGTAGTAAGTCAAATAGGAAAACTTAATGCTTCTTCCTCTACTCAGTTTGGATATGAGAGGAAAGAAAAAGGTAAAAGTTGGGGTTTCAGCCTTCTTTCTCCAGAAAACTAACATGTTTAGTTGAACGGCATAATGTCTTGAGCCATATTTCGCGAATCCAACCAGGCCCCAGCCGGAACCTAAAAGAGGGAATGGAGAGCCCCAAGCATCCTGTCACGCCTGTTCTCCTATATTGTAGTACAGTGGCTGATTTTACTCTGTTAAAAATGTATATTCATACAGGATAAACCATCACATTTTTTTAAAAGGAAACGTTATTTTTTCCATACGGATCAATACTTACTTAAGTACAGGCAGACCTCAAACCACCACCAGCCACCGCTATCACATTTACTTAAAAGTAATAACGGAATAACTCCTTTTACAAATGTTTCTGATCCTGAACCCTCTGGTATTTTTGATCTTTAAAATAACATTTTACATATTATGCGAGGAACATCATGAGTTTGAATCCAAAAGGGTAAAAAGAAAGTAATTATGATAAGTAAAAGATTTCAGAAGATGGTAAATTGGAATATGTTCTGAATAAGTGTGTGGTGTGAGTGAGACTCAAAGAGTCCCTGAGGGCTGACAATTTAGCTTTAACATTTGTATCCATAAAAATGTTACTTGGAAACCCATTCCTTGGAATTTCTTAAAAGGCTCCGGGTTTTTATGTACTGTTGAAAAGTTGTGCGTTTGGAATCACGTCTAGCCAGTGAATGGATTTTAAAAATTAAATGGTGAAAATGAATCTGATCCCACATTTCTTGGTATCAAAAGTTGTTTTTGTTTTTAAAATTGATAAGGTCGGGAAAGTTGAGGATGTAGCTGACTCAAATGTTTTTTGCTTTTGTGTCTGTACACTGAACCATAAGGAGAAACGTTAAATGGTGACTACAGATATATTGGAGGGTTGGATTTCTAGAATTCTGCTAGAACCAAAGATTCTATGACAGGTTCCAATTTGGTCCCCGTTTAACTTAACCCTCAACTAACTTAAAGTAATTTGACTTGACTTTAATCTTTTTTCCCTTTCCTCACTTTCAATTTTTTTCTTTTTCTGTCTATTTTACAGATGGGTCATACAGAGCACTATCTTGAGACAAATTGGTCTCGGAATGGAGATGAGCTGGATTTGGATTTTGGAAGTACTGCTGGCCCATTTTACCAGGATGAGGACATGGATGAGGATGAGACCCGAACGGCTCTTTCTCTCATTTGCATGGGTGAGTTGCTCTCGGCCCTATTTTTCTTATTTTTCTTAATATTTTAGGAACATGGGAATCTTTTACAAAAGTCCTCATTCCATTTATTTTTACCTTCTTCGACAACTTTTACGGAGAAGAGGAAGGATAGAAAAGGTATTCTGTGGAATTTGTACCGACTGAGACTGTAAAATAGTCATTCCATTTCACTTTTAAACTCAAACAGAAGTTTTTCATTGTTCACTTTTGAAATCAGGTTCTGTTCCTTTCTCTATTATGTATTTCTCCTTTCTTTGGGAATGAGTCACGAAGGACCAACTTTGACTATTAGGTTCTCTAAAAATGTGCGTAGGCCTAGAATTTTAAATCTGGAGGTGAGTATAGGTGCGAGGGGTGAAAGGTAGGTTCAACAAGGACAGTTATATTTTTTTTAGCTGAAAAGAAAAGACGAGGGTTAAAATAGTGAGTCTTGTCCGGGTTGATTACTGTTCCCATAAAGTTTTATGTAAGACTAATCTGGAGCCGATCTTTGGAGGACTTGTTTGGACTAAATACGAGTGTCAAATTGGCGTAGAAGAGACTGAAAGTATTTGAACTTCAAGTGAGGGATTATTGATTTTTGCCCCATCATCATTCAAATGTAGAATGTTGGAGTGACAAAGGTAATCTGGGGTTCTATGAACAGATTAATTTGAACTCTTTTTAAATAATATTTTTATATTAGTGAGTAAAGTCTGATTGAATTAATTTATTATTTGGACCGGTGTAGGTACATTATAATCAAGTACAAACATTTCCATTCACTTCAGATTCTAGATCCACAATCAGCTCTATTTAAATGTATCTAGCTCTTGAAATTGAGCCTTGAGTCCACGACCATCCTAGTTCATCAAGCAAGCAGCTTGGCTGTATTTTTGTCTAGTCATTACAAAAACAACACAGTTTGCATTTTCTCACTCGTTCCAGGCCGCGTCTTAAATTTCCATTGTTTGGTTTCACATTTATTTTACTGGTTGAAAGATTCAATGCACTTTCAATGGATTTTGTATGTCTCAAATGTATACTTCTTGTGAATTTGCGTTTGAAACATATAGGTTTTAGATTTAGAGACAGGTCTCAAAAGACTTTCTAGGAGAACCAAATTCATGGAACATGAATGAAGGGGTTGAAGGTGATGATATGAGGGTGGCCGGATGTCGTTTTAGACTCTTCCTTCAAGCTCTTTACCCCATCCAGCACATACCAGACTTCAGTTGAGTTGAGTCGATGTGTTTTTGGTAACCTAAATCAATAAACAGAACCAAGGTTTTCCTCATGGGGAAACTAAAGTAAATGTGCTCAGTTGATTGACTGGTTGCACGGGGGCTCTAGACTATAATGTACATGATGAGGACTCACCAGTAGTGTCTCAGTTTCTTGGTTTTGGTAATATATTATGGTGCACCCATGGTCTTGTCATAGGATTAACTTGACACATTGTAAGAATACATTCAATAGGATGAAGAAGAGAGTTCAAATGAAAGGAATACTGAAATGGAAATTCCAAAGGATGTATCAGCTACAGCCTTTCACGATTTGTGGTTTCAAGAATTGAAAGGCAAACCAATTGCACTTTATCTAAAAGATGTTTGCAATAACGGGCTTAAAGACAAGAAGGGTAATAAACCTTGAAAATGACTAAGTCTAACTATAAGATCCCTTACATATGAGCTTACTTTTGCAATTTTACTGTCAGAAAATATTCATGTAAGAGCTAAAAGTTGGACTTACTGTTAAAATGTCAGATACTTATTAGAACAGGAGAGACAAATGAAACAACTAAATGTATTCCACTACAAAGGATAAAAGCAATTAAAGGAATAAGCTCTTGTCCAGAGAACCAAGTCTTATGGCCGTCTAAAGATGAGATTAAACGCGAAGAAGAGAAACATTCACTAAAGGCTCACATTAAGGTACAACTGAGTGAACAAAATACTCATTTTATTCATCCTCTACGTCAATCCTAATGAATAACATATGATATGTAGAGGGTCCAGAGAGGGACTCACGATCAGTCAGTTGGAGGAGATACTGGACGTGGATGAGATAAATGTCAAATTATATTGTGTTTGCATGGAGAAAGAAAGGAACACGGAACCAATGGTTGTATCAAATGAAATCCCGGAAGAAAAGGAATATCTCGTCTAACTTTCCCATTTCCCAAATTTTAAGCTAACGTGGGAAAAAGATTGTATAATCATATTTTGTAGATCCAACAAAGATGAATTCTCGACTGCATGGAGCTTAGATAAAGCTAAAAGTCTCATTTTGAATTGTAAAATATCGTTAGTTAATCTAATCCAAACCCTTTTAGCAACTTTATTCTTGTAGAATATCAGTAAAATTCTAATCCCCAAAACTTTGAAAAGTATTCTAATATTATGATAATCATGTGTGAACCATCTTAATGTATTTCCTCTTGGAAACATGGTGATCAAAAGTTATTTAAAACCTAGATTGAAATATGAGTTATTTTAAATCTGTCATAAACTTTAATATATTCACCACGGAAGTCACACGTATGTACTTATTCTAATCCTTAATGCTCCTTTCTTGTATCTGTATTTTCTCACCTATCAACCACGTATCTTAAAATCGCGATGAACAAACTAAAGCCACTGAAATCTCTCCAAAACAAATTTAATATTTGACCCAAAGTATCCGTGGTGTCAGTGAATTTCAATCCCATCTCCATATAATTCTTCAGTCTCATCATCAGAATCAAGATGATTTTCAAGGATCTAAGAAGGTTCTCTTGGGATCGGGATTGGAATTTAGAAATGAGGTTCAACCTTTGTCCTACTTTAAATATATATTTTCCTGTTCTCACTTAAGCCGTCTTTCTCACACCTTTTCTCGGTTAGCCCATCCTCAATTCCGTTTGTACTTTTTTCTCTATTTCAACATCATCATCACCATCATTCCAACTCAAATCTTGGATTTGATTTGAAATCCTTTAGTGAAGGATAGGTTTTTTTATTCATCAGCTTTTACGAAGGTAGGGAGGGAATCAGGGTAGAATCCACAAGGGAGAACCACAAGATGAGAGAGAGGGAGTGAAAGCACTCGATCCCAATAACTAGTAAGAAACTCCAATGTACTTTCACCATTGAGATGTACAGTATTATTATGGCCCTGGAAAGGAAAAACCCTTGACTTTCACCAGGGGAGAGAATCTCCCTGCCGCAACCCACCTCCTATTAGATGTACCGTATTAGAGTCCATGACTTTTCCTCCATGTACACGTAGTATATATGCATCTGTATTCGTCTTCTTGGGTTAAATTTCATGAGAGCTCCTAATATTTCTCATCTGCCTCAAAGTCATTATTCACCCTTTTCTGGAGTGGTTGGGCGGGGACGAGAAGGGGATGGAATGGATGACTACATCTTCCTTGGGCCTGGAGAGACCACTAGAGTACTGTGGATTCACCTAGAAGAAGAGACAAGGAGGCTTTTGTTGCCCTTCCTTCTCCATCCTCAAATTTCTCCAGAAGAGCCTAAAAACTTAGGTAAGAGTTAGGTATGATGATGATAAAGGAAAAGGACCACAAAAATGACCTAAGCGTCCATGGTTCCATTGCCTTACCCCCCAAAATACCCACATCCCTTCCCACAAAAGAACCAAAAGGCTCGTTCCATCTCACCACTCTATTTGTCCATGTCAACTTTCTTGATTTCTTGAAGTCCATGAACTTTCCCTCTCCATACATACCCCTCGTCCCCATACACCCACATATCTTGGTGAATGGCTTTTTTGTATTCTTCCTTCCGTGTGAGTTACATAGGTTCGTATCCAATGATACTTCGAAATGGTGGAATTAAAATAGATTAATAAACGAAACGACGGGCTTTTGTAAGAGGAGTAAATGATTATCGATGTCAATTGACATGACTGTAGAATCATGAATCACTTGCGGTTGCAAGTGTAGGACTAAAAGTAATTGAAAAATTTTAACAATTACTTAGCAAAAAAATTCATAGCAAGCGCATAACCTCTCAGACAGGGTGGATCCACCACTGTTGTAGTATAATGTAATCTGTATTGTTCCTTTGCCCTCTTCTCTTCTTTCTCTTCTGATGGGTTATGGACTCAAAGTTGTCTTGACGTTTTGTAAGAAAGAGAAAAGAGTGATAATATTGTATGTGTGCTTTCTTTCAAGGAGAAAGTCCATTCATGTTCCTTTCCTTCATGAGACTCCTTTATTCCTCCAAAATCCTTTGAATGAGAGAAAGAGAGAAAAGTCTTTCTCAAGACGAAAGTAAAATACATCTTATTGGACTCTTAAACTCAATTCAACCCATTTCCTCAAATACTTGTAAAGTAAATCATCCAAAATATGAGGAGAATGTTAGATCTATTTCTTACAATCCTACCACTACTACTACAAAACCCATTTTATTATTATTTAACGTGAGTTATAGATTGGGAGGTTCTTTTACTAAAGTATTTCGTCCGTACAGACTTACCGGATCTGATCTGACCTGAATTTGTACTCAAAGTAAGTACATGGGTTCAAAACTTTGTTCGAAGGATCACAAGACTTCACTTTTTTCCCTCATCCTCATGGAGTTATTGAAGCTGATAGATCATAAAATGTATCGAATTCGAATTTTTTTATAAAAGGGTATAGGAAGATCCATGAAAAGTAAATGGCTTTTGGATTGGAATATATGTGTGGGTATAACGGAAATGATTTTATAACACGGCTCTACCATTTTATTACCCATTTCTAAAAATAAATGATCAATTATCCTTTGGCTTAGAAGTCCAAAATTTGAAGCTCACTCCCACCACAAAGTGCTGTGAACATGACCTTTTCAAAGTCATATTTTTGATAATTCATGATTTAACATGAGTGAAATTAATTCTTTATGACCATTAGCTATAAATGGTAGTTTGAGGAAGAGGAAAACTCCATACATTTTTTACTTTTCGAGCCGTTGTACGGCACGAATATCAAAAGACTTTAATTTTTTTCTCCAAAAGACAGCAAATTTTTCCCCAAATAGAAAAAGAAACATAAATACAGTATGTATCCAAAGTCTCAGGGTAAAATCTATATATATATTATAACTAAGCAGCTAACCTTCAAAGTTCTCGACATGGATACTTATCATTTCAATGGGACTACAAATAGCATCCATCCGATTCGGGCTGTAGGAAACTTTCTTAGAAAGTCTCCCTGTCAGTTTATGGTTACATTCTGAGTTTGAAGAATCTAATCAATCTCGTTTGTCCGAATTTCTATGTAGATCCTACAAACCGCTGGAGTGAGTTAGGGAAAATGCCTCAGACTCATCATTTGCTTAAGATACAGTTTCTGAGAAGAGTAGTAGTCTGTGTTATTAGTTCAAAGTATACAAATTATCGCTGTGAGTAGGTTAAGGTCAAGTCTGTTTCATGGTGGGAGCGAACAATGGATGATTTCGATTCTCAATCTGATCATTTAAGGTTCAAGTCGTTCCAGTTTTTAATGCATCTACCTTGGCTACTTGTGGAACAAAGGTTTTAGTACTTTCACCAGTCCGTAATTTTTAAACTCGGGATTTTATTAACAGGAGCCTTTCTTCATATTCGAAAGTGTGCCTTGTTTTATCACAGATGTTCATTCATTATTCAGCGTCTTTTCTTCAAGAATAAGGAAATATGCATAGATAATTTTATTGCCTTGTTTTGTTCGAAGTTTTAACTACAGGTTGATCGTGCAGAAACTGAGCAAAGAAAGTTCTTTACTTGCGGCGCATATAAAATCTCAGATTGAGGCAAAATAAAAAATAGGAAAGGTGGTTCAACAGTTTAAAAGCGCACTATTCAACAGATCGGGGTTTTAAAATTCGTTTTCGATCTTCATAAGCTTTTATTATGGTGTGCGAAGCATTCACCACTATGCATTCGTCCTGTTTGTCCGTCCGTCAGTCCGTCGGAACCACTTTTCGTATAGAACAGTTTGAGCTTTCGGGCTGAAACTTTCAGGGTATGTTGGTATGGGTCATGGTTCGGACGAGTTTCAGCAGTCTGGCATTTACGGTTCGCATTTTATTGCGAAATTTCGGTCGAAAATCATCATCACCATATACTCGGCATAGGGTTACCATGACAACAGCATGTAAAACTGGTGTCATTT
>JAQIYE010000420.1:0-12961 GCA_034699765.1 Xenyllodes armatus
TGAAATTTCCAAAATTTTATGAAATTTTTGGCCTTCACAACCATTCGCACCTTTGCTATATTTGCTAGCAGTTTATTAGTTGGGAAATTGGCAAACATTTCTTTGTCATGCATGTCCTATCCTATCTTACCCTTCCTCAACAATTAATTTTTGCATGAATGGTTATGGTTGAAATGGCTAGACATTTTTAAGTGAAATGATGGCAAAGAAAGAGACGGACGGATTGACATTAACATGACCGAATAACATGAAAACTTCGACATGAAATGTTTTTAAGGCAAATTCGGATTTATCATTATGCACATGATGGAATATTCAGAAGCCCATTCAATCCTTTGAATCCTCAACGTTAACTGGTGTAGTTAATTGTATGTTAGTTATGTTAATCTTAAGTTCATTCAGATTAGCCTAGGTTTTAATGAAGATGAAAATAAAATGTCCCTCAAGTCCTTGATTTCTTTCTGAAGCAATCATTTCAGTTTTATATCATCTTTTTTATTATACAGGCCAACCAACCTTGATTCATCCATTTCCAACATGATGAAATGAGTGAGTGGATGCATCATGCAAGTATTTATTTGCAAGGATTCATTTTTAAAGACTCTCTTGAGTCCTCCATGAAAATTCATTTCGTAATCTAATCTGTTTCTCATTTGATTTGCAGGGAAAAAAATCTCTCTTTAATTACCCAAACTCTTGCCTAATTTATTTCCATGTTTTAAAAAATTCATACTTACAAAAACGTCCGTGTTCGTCTTCATACAAATAGAATTAGAAAGACAGATCAACGGAAGGAGGAGGAGGCGATTATTTTGCGTTATTTAACATTTGATTTTTATACAATTATGATATGACCCTCCAAGTATATAGATACAACATGCATGGACAACCTCAAGTTTTTCATCATCATCAAATCAAAAACTCCCCTGACATAACACTTTAACCCAAAGTAAAGTCCACACGAGCCAGGTTTTTCTGTCTGTCTAGCCAACTTCTCAATCTTCCTTCAACAACTGTGTAGTTACTTTTATAAAAACATGACGTAATGAAATCTAAAATTCAAAGCCAAAAAGACCCTGTACTTTTGAAACCCAACAATTTTGGCTTATGCTATAATCCTATGCTGGGCCAGACCATCAGCAAGCAGATGACATTTTGTCAGGTTTATCTTAAAAGGTACAAGGCTTCTGTTGTGGGTCGAACTTAGGTTTTATGTGGTCAATCTGGTATGATGATGTTGAGAGAGTGAGAGAGATGGAATGGAAGAGTTTGGGTCATGACCTCAAAGACTCTTCCATCATCCCTGCACTTAACATACTAAAGGCCTGACCTTGAAATAACTCTCTCCCTCTTGTCCCATGGAAATGAAAATTGGGATGGTCTATTGTCATGATTAGATGAGGCAAAGGACTTTTATAATCTGAACAATTTGATAAAACTGTTCATTTCAAAACTCAAATTCAAGTAGGGTTTTTAAGGAGCTTGTGCTGGACTAATCTAATCCTGAATTTAATCGTCCGAGTCTGGATTCGGAAACGCGCGTCATGAAAATTTCGGACTCGGGCTCTCTAGACATGAACATGAGGCTTGGACTCAGATTTGTACTGCCCATCAAAACAAAAATTCACTGGAAAAGTAGGTTGACTTAAGATTAAGGATCCCAGTTGCCTTGAGCTCATTTTTTGATCCTTTACGAGAGAGAGAGTGACTTTTCCTATTGTATTATTTGTATCACAACGAAAAATGACCTTACTAAAGTATAAGGATTACAAAATCCCAAGATACTGAGGGTCGGTAGGTCTGTATAATTCCAAGTTGATATGATATGATTCAAAATTGTAAATTTATCCAAAGTACCTCCTCCCTTCAATGACTCTCTTTTTCTCCCGTATCCTTCCTTTGTAACCATAGTCTGTCTAGACAAGGCTGCCAGACAATTGTCTCCACCTCCATATCCTCAATGATAGATGACTACTACCAAAAAGAGCTAAGCTTTTAGAAACCCAAGCCAAAAAGGATGTTATAGATTGTGGACTTGAGGATTCATCTGTCGAATAAAGTTCCAACCCAACCCAGTCAGAACAGGAGTCCAAGGGTTTTCTTTTTGGTTGGGTATCCCACTTTTACTGTTATTTATTTATGAGAAACTACCTAAAATACTTCAAATCCAAAGCGGAAATGACCTCCTCAACTCAAGATTCAAGATCTTTAATCTTATCCTAAAGACAATAGGACCTTAATTTTTATGCCCTTAATCCTAATTTTGGGACCTTTCCAAAAAGGGTCAATCTCTTGAGTATTTAAAAGATGGATTTTTGTCTTTTAACAATAATGGCTGTGGTCTCTGTCTCTGGCTGACCTGATCTGACTTTATGATCCAAATGCCCATGACATGCATGCTACATCATGACCCCTCATGACCTATCCTATGACCTATGGCGCATAAAAAATTATAATTGGACAAATTTTTACTTACCTCATTAATTTGTTTGAGCTGAAATCCTCTAAGAACCGTATTTAGGATCTGGAGGAAACAAAGCCGCTTTTCACCTCCAACTGAAAAATATGAAATGAGTTGACCTTCCAGGAGCGTCTCTCCTTTCTCAAGTCGAGGGCGATCTGGAGCAAGCATGATCGGTGGTGGGGGTAGGATACGAATTCCATATGATGATGCCGAGCCAGACTTTGGAGAACCTTTATTGGATCCTCCTCCTCCAACCTCTGCCCTCTTGACAACAATTCCATTTTTAAGACTCAGAAGACTCAGAGACGCCTCTGACCTTTCCAGTGAATGATCCTTGAGAAATCTTCCTTCTCCACTTGACCTTCCACTTATTCCCTTTCTGTCGCTTCCACTCTCAAGACTAATGCTTCGACTCAAGTACAAGGATGATGACGATCCACCAATGGATTTGTCATCACGGAATTTATTATGATGATGATGGTGATGGTTGTGGTGGTACTGATGACCTCCTCGGTTGTGGTGATGAGTTGGGGATGGTGGGGGTGAAGTTGGGGTCATAGCTCGAACACCTGATTCCCTTCCGCTTCCACTATGATGACCCCGATTGTTGAAACTATTATTATGAAGGACATGTTGATTATGATGGAATTGCATGGCAGATGAGAGATGAGCTTGACCATTATTCTCAAGTCTTCGGGTCATGAGACCCGCTGGACCACTCATTGTATTTGCAGCAGAGAGTTGGTAGCTCTTGAGCACCTTCTTTAAATGAGGACTTGGTTTGCCCTCCATGACAATTTATTTTTGGCCGGAAATGGCCTGGGATTGTAAAGTGCCGTAGTTTTTACTGTCTGGATTATGAACTGATTTAAGGAGTCTCTGGTTTAAGTTTGAGGGTAGGAGAGAGGTCACAAGGTTTTGCTTAATTTTTCTTCCTGAGACAGCACCTATTCTCCTGAAAAAAAAGTTCCAGCTAGGGTTAATCTTAATCTTGAACTAAAATAAATCACAATTAAAATGAAAATACGAAATATTTAGGACTTCAAAGTCATAAAATCCCGTAACATGTTATATTTAAATTATTATCTAATCAAAATCAAGGTCCGTAAGCTTTACCCTCCCAAGCCCAAGGTCAAAGTTCATCCATCAAATTTCCCAAGTATCAAAAGGTTATCTAAAAGATTATGTTACCTTGTGGTGTATGTTACCACAAAACATTCTAATTTTTTCATATTTTTTTGTAAATCAAATTCTTAAATTAATTATTAATTTAAATATAATTTTTAAAAAATTGTAAGTTCATGGGATTAACCTCAAATTTTTATAAATTTGTCTTTCAAAAGATCCAGATCCAAAAGTTCCAAGGTGAAAGTTCAAAAATGAATGACTCCCTTCCCTTTGGGATTCAAATTCCAACTTTCTCCAGTCACAAACCCTTTGGAGAAAGTAAAAGTATTTTAAGTGTGATTCACTTTCACTCCACTCAACGTCAATCTCAATAATTCCTAAATTTAAGAATCCTTTAAAAGTTACTAAGGACCCCCATTCTGAAAATTCACAAAACTCGATAAAAACTAAATTATATTTTCTTTCCCTTTTCAACTATTAGATTCCTATTTTTAAAGAATTAAAAATTTCCTAAAATAAAATTTTTCCTCCTCCATCATCATGATTCTATTCCCTCTCCACACGTTTATTATGTAGTAGTTGGTGTGTGTTTGTCTAGATCCGGATGAGGTTTCTTCTATTTTTTTCCTCTGTCTGGTCTCGTCTCGTCTACGACGTATACTATAATACACCAAAACTCACTTTTTTGGATCAGATCAGCTCAAAAAGAGGGTTCCTATTCCCTATTTTGTTATTTGCCCCTCTAGCTTTGCTTGGCCTGGCCTGGCCGGAGCCGATCCTCATATTCCTCATCTTCATAGTATGTTAAGTTAAGCATAAGCCCCCATTCCCCTTCTTCCTTCAATTTCATGTCAGAGATATCAACTTGAGGATATTTTGGAAGTATTATTTAGAAGGGGTGAAAAAGGTTTAAATATATTTTAAGGATGGAGCACAATTGTATTTTGTATTTCTATTGTATGTTAGTTATAAGTTAGATCAGCCAGCTAAAAGAAACGACTGGTTTATATACATAAGGGTGGAGGAGGAGTCTTCCATTCTACATTGAAGTTTGATTAGGGTTGTACCTCATTTTTTTTGAGAAAGTTGAGATTTACGAATTGATTGTTTCGAGAATTTTGAGTCAGAGACACATATCTCATCTTCAGAATTGACAATTTACTGTTGTTGAAGTTGAAATCCAGGGTCAATCTTTGGTAAAATCTATCGAATTATATTCTGTGAAATAGATCTTGTTTCAGCCTTGCCTTTAATGTACAAACTTTCTCCATGGAGAAAGTACCATTGTGATCTTAATCCCGCATTGTCACATTTTGCAGTTTCACACCTTCTTACTAATTTTTGATTTTTCTAAAGATTTTAATAGGATTAAAACTATTAGATAGGGTAACTTGGGTCTTTGAAGAAATTTGACCTGCCTCATCACAAGTCTTGACATGACATCTTCCCATAAATTTTCATGAAAGATCACATGCACCAAATGCCACAACCATGACACAACTTTTAACTAATCTTACAACCCTAACTCAACTCGTTTTATATTTCATAAAAAGAAGATTGCATCCGCATCCATTGGTGATGGACTAAAAAAAGGGTTGCGTTGTTGATGATGGGGAGAGGTTGTTGGAATTGGAAGGAGGTTGGGTCAGGTCTGCTCATCATGAAGAAACTACACTTTCTTGTGCGCAAATTTCCCCCTTGCTTGGTGCTTGAGTTTTATGCATTGCTATTGCTGATGGTTTGATGGTGTGCAATGGTCTCTCTTTCCCATGTCCCAACCAAGTTTGTATGTATTTCAAATATACATGATATGGTATGGAAAATACAGTGGTGATGATGTTGATGGGATGGCCCGTGTCTAGACGCCAGACACCGCTCAGACAGACATAGAGACAGAACCAATACCATAACATACCCAAAGGATTATTACTACAACTAACTACATTTCAGAAGAGAACTTTAGGGCATATTTAGTGCATATGTTCCTCACATGATCATGAGGGTATGATAAAATAGAATAGAATATTAAAATTTGTATTATGTAAAAGTTATATAAAAGTTAATTTTTAAGTATGCATTGTGGTGAAGTTGGAATAGGACTCTCATGGATGATGGGGCATTGTGTAAGGATTTTAATTGCCATAAGTCTTCATGCACAATTCTCTCTGGAATGCTGTCTGATAAATTGAATAATCGGGATTTTTTGCAAGTTTATGCTAATTTTGACCAGAGGATTATCAAGGCCAAAAAAAGGAATGATTTAATTTTCTTAGAGATAACTTTTAATTTAATGGAGTTCTTAGGGCATTACGTGTAAATTATTTGCATATGTAGGCTTGGATGTGGTAAAAAAAATTAATTCGGTTTCAATTTATTTGTGCATTTTTTCTTCATCAAAAGACAAAATGATGATGAGATGAATACTTTGTTCCTTCAAAACTGATGATGAATAGTTGCTGTGTTTATGAATCCGCTAGCATTCCTGAAAATTATCCAAGCTACCAACAATCTTCAAATTCACAAGGGAAGCAACTCAACAGTTTATCTCATTGTCATAATGTCATTGCAATCCAGTCCGAATAACAGGATCTTCTTAATTTAGTCAGAAGATTTTTTTGGCATCGATCCATCATGGAAGAAATGTGGGTTTAAATACATACATTCATAAATACAGTCAGGCACTTTTTATATTTCACGAAATTTGTGGTCCGTTCCGTTCCATGAGTATAAAAATCTCTCCCTGTTAATGAAATGTATATAATGCGTGTCTCTGAATACTGTTGTTGACGTAGGTAGTAGAAGTACTAAACATTCACATACTATTATTTGGCTAAACGCTAAAGTAAAAACATGTCTAGGCTACGAGGAGGAGAATGAATAATAAAAATAAAAATATCCAGGACTAAAAGTCGTATTATTTATTAGTTTGTTTGTCTCGAGGATTCTTTAGCTGCTGTGAATGTGGATAGATATGGATATGGAAATGGATGAACGTCCGGTCTAAAATAGGAGAATGAGTGCTGATGAGTGGTTCTGTTTTGTTGTAAACAACGTCCAAAAAACCCACACGTGGCATTTTTTTTTTGTTGGTTGCTAATGTATGCTGATTCAGGTTCAGAATAGTACATAGGATCTACCCTATAATTTTTTTAGTTGTTGAGTGATGAGTAAACGCAACAATTGGTACAGGTTGTAGGGGATGAAAATAGAAAAATTCTGCTTTCACCCTGATTTGAAAAATTGAGTTAATTTTGAGGTCATATTAGAAATTAGTTTAAGGATGAATATTGTCGTATTTGTTGCCTAATACTAATCCACTGCTTTCTCCACAATAATATCAATCAATTGAATGTCTGATGATGACGTCTTTCTCTCATCAGCTAATTCTTTTAATCTTGGAAATGTTTTGCTCTGTTGTACTGTAGTATCCTGTGATCATAATTTAAGGGTTTGTCCTTGATTTTGGCTTTCAAAAAACGAAAGGGAGCTAAAAGTAATTGGAGTGTTCCTTGGCAATCCGCCATCATTTTGGCCTTGATCATCCCGTTGAAAAGGAGACTGCACTTTAGGCTTTGGATTGTAGTGCCTAGCGTCCTGCCCTCCCTGGCCCTGGCGTCACCCGGACCGAAGAATCTGTGAACTGGAATTCGGTCCATGTCCCAAAGTTCTCTCTCATCGTCTAAAGTAACGGAAATGTTTGTCTGATAAAAAGATCTAAACGGTGTATTTTAGATCTTTTTTAAAAATTCTAATGCCCCGTCCTTCACTGAAAACCTGGTCTGAATCTTGGACCATGGAAGCCCAGTTCTTATACTACTGTATTAATCAGTATCAGTGGATAGTATCAGTGGATACAGTAGTAGTCATGGATAGTCTCAGTGGATAGTCATGGACAGTCATGGATAGTATCAGTTGCTAGTTAGTTTTTATAAGAACTGGGCTTCCATGCTCCAAGGTCTGAATGGTCTGGGTCGGCTTACTATACATTAGTCGACGCTCATAAGTTTGATTTTGACTTAATAATTAACTATACATGTACGATTCAGTTCCTGATCCAACACAGATGTACAAATTGTATAGTGCGTCTTGCTATTATCTATTACAGTAAATTTGTCACATGAATAATTTTGACTTTAACTAGTATAATATATGCACATGCTGGATTGGAGGAATAGCTCTCGAAAAAAGTTGTTCTAAAGGTCTATTGAGGTTATCTGTAAAAGACTATTATTACTCAATTTGTTCTGCCTAATGATCCTCCTGTCCAGTCATATATTGATGCTTTACTTGAGTTGAGGTTGAGGTCATTTTAAAAATTCAGTTTGTCACTTTTAATAAATAATTATCGTTTAATGGGCCTTATGGATTGGCGAAGGATTAATGGACGAGATTATCAAAGTTTCCTTTTGACCTTTTGGTACTTGCAGCACCACGCCACCAAATCTTACCATTTGACCCCGAGTTGGAGTAACCAACTCGCGCTTACCGATTTCTTATAAACATTCAAAAAAATTCAATGTAAAATTCATATAATTCATTAGACAAAAATATTAGATTCAGAATCAGAATTTCCTTCTTTTTCTAGGCTGACTTGACCACATCACAAAAACAAATGTATGAAACCCTCATTAAATTCACATCTCCTCCATGGCATGTCACCACGATACACCAATTCCCTGCAAATAATCATCATGTTATTATTGAGTCTCCTTAAAAACCTCAAATCGAACCAGCCAAAATAGTTTAAATCCAACTTTCTGAGGTCTTTTCTTTGTGGTAAAATTAAATTTATCTGTTTTGTTTCTTTGCAAATTTTTTTTCATATCCCATAACCACTACCACTCCTTCCCCCGTGTCTATCGTAAATTTGTGACTGAAGCCTACTTGACTGCCAGAAGGAAGGGCTTGGCTTTCTGGCTCATGGGTCTTTTCTTGTATGTATGAAATTGTCAAATTTTTATCTAACCAGATTGAATGTATGTATTTTTCATGGGACCTTTCTCTGATGATACTCGACTCGTCCTCTGCTCTTCCTAACCCTTGTTCTTGTGCAAATTTTCAAATAAATATACAAAGTCAAATCCACACAACTACGCAGTAGACTCAAAAATTTAGTTCTCTGGGTGGATGAACTCTTCAACTCTTTCAAGGAGAAATGGGATAAAGATGGAAATGAAGAGGACAGGACAGGAGAAGAGACGCTTTGTTTCTTTGTAAACTACTCATTTAATTAAATTTATCAAGTTGTTTTTCATGTGGGCTAAGTCAGATTCTGGGTTTTATTTCAGCGAGTCTCCAAACATGAGTCGACCTTTAAGAAGGACCGAAAATATAGACGGGCTCGAATAAATTTTTTAATGATTCCTAATTAAACATAAATGATTCAGACTATTGAGGAACAAAAACCAACTCAAAATTATGAAAAAGTTTTATTTGGATTGATTTGTTACATGCATGAGATCAATTGTTCACTAAATAATTTTTGCAAATCTACAAATGCTTAAGCTGCATGCACAGAAACTCCATGAATTTATTGATATGGATTTACTTCACTTCCTTATTTGTCTATTTGATTTTGATCCTACCAATATCAATTGGGAATCCCCCATAAATAAGTGAGATTTCAAATTGATCAAATACAATACAGTATACATATACAAAACTATCAAATTAACTTTATATGGGCATATATGAAGAGGCTCATAAAGTTTTGTTTGTTATTTGTCCTTATAAAGACTTGTAATAAAATGTACAAAATTTATCTCAATGAGGAACTACTAGTAAACTGACATAATGAAGGATACAATTGAATGTTTCAATGCAATTTTACTATTGGACTTGATACATACAACACATAAAAGTGCATGTGTGATCAGAGAATGGAAAATGGCCTTGCAATTTTATGTATTATTTTTAGTCAATAAATTTTATTCAGAGATGCATGCGAATCTCAAAGAAATAGTTGTAATTGTAAATTACAAATCATTTCATACAAAATTCAAGGCTTCATGCTAGTCTCTTTTAAAAAATGTAGCCTTGTACTTTGGATCCCACTGTGGCTTGTGGCTGGGGTGAAACTTACTTGTTAGAAACAAATTGATTAACTTTTATGAAAGAACTAAGAAGTGGAACATGTCATCGTCATGTTCGTGTCATGCATTTAATATTTTGATCCGATTTCGATTCAACAATTTTTTGACCCAGCAGCCTTTAACTCTTTTTCTTAACACTATTATAATTGTAATATTTATTAGCAGTTGAGTATCAGCAGCAAAATTTAGCAGCAGATTATCAGCGGCATGGCTGGTTTTTTGGCATTATAAAAATTAGCAGTATTGGATTTGCCAGGTTTATCGAAGAAAAAGACAATTTTTGGTTTAGCCAAAAAAGATCATTAAATATTCATTAGAATTAATTGTTATAAGCATTTTTTGAGGAACCGGAACCATTCATTTCGTCGTTTGTTCAAGTTCCGCATGAGTTGATTTTGCATAATAAGGATTCCATTTTATTTATTTTCTGATCATTGTTTATCAGTGCTTTACCACCTTCAGTTACGTATTCACGTGCTGAATAGGCATCAGAAACTTAGAGTGTTTTAAAATGCATGCCATGCTATGAAAATCGAAGAGCATTCAATAAACTTTTTCAAATAAAATTACAAAGGTGTTATAAATCGAATTGGGATTGGAATAACAATATTTTTGAGACCCCAATACTTTTGAGCAAATTTTCACATTACTTTTTAATTGTGAATATTATTGTATTATATCCCATCCCAAGTATTATTTTTTTAATTTGACCCAACCATCCTCCTCCAATATCCTTCTCCATTTCTCCTTCAAGACTCACAAGACAAGGTGTGGTGGGTGAGAAGTTGAGATATGAGCACTTTCGGAAGTTATGATTTATATTTGAGAGTACAAGACTAGTCCAAGTAAATGGAGCAAAATTCTCCAAACAATAGAACCTAACAAGCTGTCATTATCATTATCATCGATTTGTACAATAAAAACTGTCTTCAATTCAACTAATGTGATATATCTTATTGGAATCATTTTGTTTTTTAGTTTGAATGGATTAGAATTGAAAGAGGTTCGACGAACTTCGTGTAATCAAATCAAATCGTCAAAAATCAAAGAGAATTTTTGATTGAATGGAATATAAAACTAGAAATTGTCAATTTGACTCGAAGGAGAAAAAAAATCAAAATTACAAATTATACAGTTGATTCATTTTATGTATACACTGCTTATAACAATAAATTGTATAGACAGTCGAGCCACGCATTTCCAAATTTGATAATGATGACCTTTTCTTCGCCACGAGTAGGGCTAATGATAATTAGAAGGTGCGGGTTGTGGGAATTTTCTTATGAAAATAAGTAAAAATAAGAAATTGTATATAATGGATATCTTGTGAAAATTTGGATAACCAAACAAATCGCAAATTTTGTTAGGTAGAAGCATAAAGTCCAATAGGCACATCTCGGGCTCTTCTAAGAACGACTCTGTAAATAACAAAATCAAAGCTCCGAAATTAACCTAAGGTCTTTTATTGTCGTCAAAATGACTTGCCTACTCGAGCGAGCCACTACAATTACAATATGACTTGGATTCGTTTGGTTAAAATGAGCACAGCAAGTAAAAGACTCGGACTCTAGAGGATCACTAATATTCATAGAATGGACCAATAGGGAATATTTCTGAATGAAATGTAAAATAAGTCAACCATATTAACCTGCAAATTTGCATCCTTTTCCCCCATAAGGCTCAAGTTCCTTTTTAAAAACTAAACCTGAATTGATATATAATTCCAAAAGTGTCTCTTACAAGTCGAGTAACAAAAGTTACCGAAAAGTTATTAAATTGTCTAGCTTTAGCAGATCCCATGCTGCAAAGGCGTTTGTTTATAAGAACTGCAATTGTACCTGTTGTGTTAAGGGAGACTTTACCATCTTTTGTTTAGGTACAATTTATAAGAATTCCGTTTTTATACTTGTTGAATTGACACAGTTGGAGGGGTAAGCCGTGAACGAAGGTTTACATTTTAAGTTACGACCATTTTTTATTGATTTTAAGGTGTGTTATTTTATGTTACTGATATACGGAGGTCTGGGACAAGATGGACACATTTTTCAAAAATATTTTATATCTTAACCATACAAGATTTGCAATTTCGTAATCCGAAATTACGATCGTGAAGTGAATCAAAAATGCTAATTCTGTAGTCTCATAACCATACACTTCTGATTTCCTTTATGAAACTTCCATTTTGCATTTGATTAAATCAAATGCACTCAAGATTCCTTTCAATCCAATTACCATATTTTAATAGATTTCATTAGATCTGTTTGATTAGGAGAATAATTTATTGATGAATAATAAAATTCAAGAGTCATCAACTGACCCCATGCTGTCAACTTATTTATGATTATTAACTTGAAGGGTACTCTCTTTAAAATTCACATTTTTCTTCCTTCAAATTTATCTGATTCTGATTAATGATGGAGTTTCTGGGGAACGGACTCCATTCGAATGTCAATCAATCAAAAAATGATAATAATATAATAATAATTGCAGATTGACATCCTTGCAACTTCAGTTTTTTGTTTGTCTCCTTTCTTTATGGGCATAATGTTCACCTTTCCAAGAGCTCAATCCATTATGCATTTTTTTTTAAATCCCTGCATTTAAGTTTTGCAATGTCAAAAAAATGTCAATGTGCAACGACCTTTTTCAGCCTTACTGAACACCCCCTTCAAATGTTTGCAATTATGAGGTTTGGGGTTTAAGGACTTCTTCAAAACATTTTGTAATTTTTTTTTCAGGCACTGAATTTCTGCTCGATTCGAATTATAATAAGATCATAAAAATTGAGTAGAGTTCATTTACTTTTACTAATTAATAAATAAGAATATGAGGCTCACTTCGAGTCAAATAAAAATTTGGGTTGGGAAGGAACCTTTGCTACAGGAATTTGCCATTCTGCGTTTTTCCGAGGAAAGTTGATATAAGCAGGCGTAACTTTAGTTAAGTTTCCTCATCGTCCGTTTGGTTTGCACTGGTCATGTATGTTGTATGAGTTTTGTGATTTTGAGGCATTAGGTTTCGTGTACCAAAACGAATATTTGAAAAATCAAGGCCATATCATATCATCGCGTTTGTCTGAGATCTAGTTTGTGTAAAATATTTTCCCAAGTTTTCCTTGTTTGTCGGTACCTAAATATTTCTCGACCATCTAGGTGAATCCTGTCAATTATGATTCTACTCTTAATTCCTCAGTCAGCCACTTATTAAGGTGCGAATGTCTATGAGCATCTTTATAAGAATGAAACACGTACACGGAGCTTACATGCATTTGGCATGA
>JAQIYE010000421.1:0-12959 GCA_034699765.1 Xenyllodes armatus
TGTCGGGGGGGAAAAGTCGAGGGGGAAATGTCGTGGAAACATGTATTCTATACGCAATTTTTCACTGTAAAACTTTTAAATTAACATGGATCTTAAAATTTAACCATTAATTTCTCTAAACAGCTTTGTCTAATGAGCGGGGAAGTCATTCAGCTACCTAATTGTATGAACTTAATTTTTGAGCCTATGGATTTGGAGGCAGCTTCTCCTGCTACCGTAAGTCAAATACTCGTAACTTTCATAAAATTCCATTTCGAATGTTTTTAATACAATTTGTAAATTTTTCTCAAGGTCTCTCGTGATGGGATGATTTACATGGAGCCAGAGACAATGGGTTGGGAACCTTTGTTACTCTCATATGACATGAGAGATTCGAAAATCTCAAAAAATATTAAGCCGAGGCAAAAAAAAAAGAAAAGTGCCAAGAAAAGTGCCCGTAAACCGGATGAACTTAGGATTTGGACCATGAGGTTTGTTTATTATTAAAATTAAGGCTAAAAAATCAAAATTTTATGGTAAACTATCTAATTGTCATTTTTGAACAGAACTTATGATTTGGACAAACCTCATCGTGGGACGGCATATGTTTTTAGCCATGAAGTAAGTACTCTCAATTTTGACCCCAACCAATTATCGAATAGGATAATTGAATGACATTTGACATTTACAAATGCAGGTATTTTCCAATTCAAAGGAGTTTCAAAGGAGAACTTCCAACGGACCAGATGAGATTCTTTTTCATGACATTCTAAACAAACTTGGATTCAAGACCAAGTTTTTTAGAGATTTAACTTTAAAAGAAATCAAAGAAGAGCTAGGAACAAGTAGGTTATAACATACTTTTTGAATCATTCTCTTACATTATTAACAAATAACCAATTAAATGATACAATTTTAGTATCCCGAAAGAGGTTCAAGGACACAAAGTGTCTCATGATGTTGTTCATGTCACACGGAGAAAGGAATCTGTTCGTAGCAAAAGACTGTGTATACAGACAGCAATCCATCCTAAATAAGTTCATACCGTCAAATTGCCCAGGACTAAAAGGAAAGCCTAAAATCTTCATTTTCAACGTAAGTAAACACTCGTATTTTAATACAATTTAACAAGTCTATGTAATAAGCATTGTAATAACTGTGTTTCAATCTTTATGTAGACGTGCCAGGGCACACGAGACCCTCGAGACTCTGAGCTCAAACGAACCCAGTCCGACACCGAGTATGACTGTAAGCTGCCAGCACGGGATTACTTGGTAATTCGAGCATCACGGCCAGGATTTTGTGCATACTCTAAGGTTAAACGAGGGAGTTTGCTTGGCTTGTCTTTGCAAAGGGCCATAGATAAGTGTGGCATCAACCACGACCTTCGAAGACTTGTCGATGAAGCGAACCATTATGTAAGTATTGGTCTTGGTTACGAAATTTACCATAATAATTAAAGTAATGTCAACAAGTCAGGAATGTGAACTCACTAAGGGTCTCAGTAAGCTATAGGGTAAACTGGCAATCCTATAGATGGAAGACCTACTGTATGACTCAGTAAACAATGCTCCACTCACCATCCTAAGCTGCACAAAGGCCAATTAAAGAGGGGTTTAAACTATTTCTGACCAAACCAGTAAAGCGACCACCACTGGCCACTTCGATTAGAATACACAACTACTGTCCAATTCAATAAGTATAAAGGACCACTACCTAATTCAATAAAAACGGACTTCTATAAGCATTATTAACACAAACATTTATTAACATTCCATCAACCTTCTTCCCCATCTCGCAGGACGAAGGCACTCTTGCTGACGTTTTCTGTATAATAATGCAAAAATCAATGTCCACCTTGTCAAGGACAAGACGGAGCAGGGAAAACGAAAACAATTTTATTTAGACTTACCCTACAAAATTATATCAAGGACCAGGGTAAGAACTTGAGCGACTTTAAGTCTTACACCCCTGGGACACCTACAGAAGATAAGGACAGTTTGACAAAGCTGGGTATACCCAACTCGACTCGAACATTTGATGGGAACGACCTAATACATTGCACGCCAACAAAAATAGCGTCAGGGTCCCGAACCCCATGATCATGGAAAAGCCCATTAATATATTTAGCCAAAATAAATTCAACGAGCTTCCGCCCATGGGACAACGTAAAGGAAAAACAAAACATAATTACAATCGGACCAATAATTTTCCTGGATCCTAATAAACTTAAGGAAGTGAAGTTAAGGAATTAAAATTCCTTTAGGTGAAACCTGAACGGGATCAATCGTGTTAGTAGACTCGTCAGAAGAGACATCGTAACCCTTAAGGTTAGGCAATGGCGACGAAAATGCGGAAACATGAGACGTGAAAGTGGGGTGACCCCTCTGATAAAATCCAGTTGTTAGTCCTAGGTTGACCACTTTTCTAATTAGTAAAGGTTTAGGATAGTGTTGGAGAGGAATTAGTAAAACACATCTGATTAAGATGCTAAGGCGAAGATTAAGATACCCACAAGCTTATGTACTTCCTTTTAGCGTACTTTAAAGAGAGTTGCATATCGCAAGGAGGGTTTATTATCGCCAGCAGAGCTCGCAGTATACACTGACGAGGTACCTGATGTGTTGGCCGTGACATAGGCATCTTACTCGGAGGTTCAAACTCAAAATAAATCCAGCTAGCTGAACTGAAATAAAACCCCTCTAAAACTAGAGTGATACCACGAGCCCAGAAAATTGCAAAAGATTAACCCCAACCTCTGGGATTCGAACCCTAACGTCTGCTTGTTTCCAGCAAACTACCAACTGACCTAACGATAAGGAGGAATACTTAATCTTTGCAATGCTCTAAACTCTGACTCATTCCACTCTATCGCCATGCTGATGGTCATTACTATACTTATCTGTGGTCAATGGTCATTACTATACTTATCTGTGGTCATTACCACCAAGAAAATGGACCTATCCTCTCAGGTCATAGCACATACTGACTTATCCAAGTCCGAATCCAAAATGGAAATGTTAGAATGCTGAAACTCAAAATCGACAGAATTTTAACATAATCGGAACCTCAACCTTTCTGATTAAAACTCCATACATTTAATGTGAAAGACGTACAAGACAAGCATACAAACATAATGATTCTGCACACCTAATAATCCTTCATACGCGTTTTGATTATGTGTTTGGGCTCACGGATTAATTAAAACCGAACTCTAATTCACATATGCATTGTCAATTCCGATTTATGAATCTCAAAGTTTGAAACGTAAAGACACAGAATAGTCATAAACCCAAATTTAATCATAATCTCAATTCCAATCATATTTTGATTCTAGTTCAATATTCTAGCTAATTAATCTCTAATCCTAAATGCCAATCCAAAAACCCTTTAATTTTAACCTTGCCTCTCCCATTTATTTCTAGTTACGAACTGATCCCGACCTACATGGGAACTTCGGAAAGGACAAATTCGTTCAAATCATTCACAAGGAAGACACCCTTGAAGGATCCGTCACATTTAATTGACTTTCTACTAAAACCAACCGACGGCACTTTATAATTAAATATGCTCTTCCCACTCACATAGTTTAATCTGTCTTTGCCTAAACCTTAAAGGTCAGGGACTCGCCATTAAATCGTCAAATAAATATTATATACTAAAACTATTATGAGAAAGATTATCGGGATGAAACCTTATTTTCTTCCTTTAATTACTTTTAAATCTTAGGATAAACGGTTTAACGGTTAGAATTTGGACTGGGAATGACAAAGGAAAGTATCAACTAAAAGCATTTACTTTACTAATTTGACATACTTTTAAAAGTTTTAAATCCCATGTATGTAATGTGTCCTGCTTAAATTACATTGATGAGACTCAACTAGCCATGACGAAAGTCATCCTCCTTCCTATAATTTCTAAAATAAAAATGCTGAGATCATATGTAGAGATTTTAAAGGATTTAAGGATGATCCATTGTATTCTCATCCCAGCCCAATTCCAAGAGCTCTAATTAAAATATGCACATTTGATTTCACTCTTTCTCATCAAAAATGGAATAGATGATTACATGTTAAATGATGTGAGGCACACATGAGCTTTCCCTTTATTAAACTTTCCCAAGCTCAGCCTTAAGGCTCTTGTGAAATTTTTAAATTGTATTTTATTTTATGGGTGAGACATAATAGATGTAAGAAACTATTCTAATTTTTTGGAAATTTAGCTATGATTGCCTGATTGATTAGAAACAGTACATTTTGATCTGAAATGAAATAGAACTCCTGCATTTTACAGTTAGATTAAAGTAAACGTAAAAGCCTACAAACAAAAAATTGTTTTGAACTTGCATTCGATTGGATAAATACCTTCGGGTTTACTTTGAGCTACAAAACCCGTTAATTGTCACAAAATTACCACAGTACTGTGTCTGCCTTCATTTTTTTAAAGACATTTTTAGACACCAGGCAGACAGACAAAGGGCAAGAAAGGACATGATGATGACTTGATAACTGATTTCTTTCTTTTTTTCTGATCTTTTTTACAATACAAAGATTAGAGCACAAAAAATTATGTGGAAATCTTCAATCAGTTCCATTAAATATTTAACCCTAGCCCTTTGAGACTTTACCTCTGACAACAACGGAAGTATGGGGAATTTAGAAAATGAAAAAGAATGAACGCGGAACTTGATCTTCACTTGAAGTTTAACTTTGACATTCAAAAACACAATCATTAACTTAAATGCTTGCCTTTTTGACATGACACGGTAGTTTTACAGGTAAAAATAAAAATTCCGTGACAAGAAAATGAGATAACTACCCACAGATTATTTCATCTTCAGGATTAAAATTAGAATCAAGAAACAACTGTAAAATAGCTTCCTTTTGACTTCTTAAACTATAAAGATCGTCTGATTCTGATCCTTATTCTTTAATGATGAAATGAGACATTTCATGTCCCTTCTTCGTGTAGAGCTATTTTAAATTCTTCAAACGGTCCTTGCCCCTTATGTATAAATGCATTCCTTTGCTAAATGCCGGCTCAAGCTAGAATAAATAAATATGTCACGCTCTACAGATTATAATGATGGTAATAATAATAGTAGTAAATAGTTTAGTTCAGGAATAGGCCCTCCCATAATGATCCATGCATTTTTTAAGTAATAAAGTGTTTTATTATGATTACAAATATTATTATTAATGAAGGAGTCGGAGTCTGCCGACTAAAAATCTCATTATATAACTCATCAAGATTAGACAAGAAATATTGTTACCATTAAAGGTTAAGTTCAATGACTCTATTCTATCATTTGGTTCAAATGAGTGCTTTTGTCACAACTCATTCATTCAAGAGAGGGTAGTTAAGTTATTGTTATTAAAGAGATAAAAAAAATTACACTCTAGTAGGCGTATCTGAAGTGGCTGCACTCATAAAATTAGAATTACCATTTAAGACCATCTGGTTTGCCTTTCGCCAGTAGTTCAAAGCAGAATGAGAGACCGGGTGACATAGTTATGATTATGAATAGTCATAAAAATTAGCAGAATTTAAGGATTTTTTGAATCCCCTGAATGCATGCCCAACTCCCAAACTGCAAATTCTGTTTTTGATCCAACTCGACTTCCATAGTGCTATACGGGCCACTTATAAATTATAACACAAGATCGTCTGGCCCACAAAAAATCAAGAACAATGAAAATAGGAAATGAACAAAGGACAAGTTGAGTGTTGACGGTGGTCAACAGCGAGCGCGAGCACTAAGGAGGAACTCAAAACCTTCCTAAAGAAAAACCAAAGGACTTTCATCAGGTTTAAAAAATGTCAATAATCAAGCAAGTGAATAAATTCAATTTAACAAGCCGGACATGACTTATCACATACCCATTACATGATTTAATTTAATCCTAACATTCGCATTTCTAAGCCCTATATAGTGAGGTCATGGGTTTATATAAATGATCCTGCATGGTCTTGTGCAATTTTATAAATATATCTGATTTTAGAATCTACAATAATAAAATATAGTAATTGCATGATGCAGTTTAACTAAATGCTATCTAGACTTAAATTATACTTCATGACAATAATTGACAATCCCATAGGGGGATAAAACATGAAACAACTGCTTTTGACTAAAATTATTATTACGGGAACACAAATAAGACTCCTGAAAACGATTATTAAAAGTCAGCTTCACTGATTGCATATACTATGTAATTTTAACAAGATTTTTAGGAAGATATTTTCAAATTTAAATGACGATACTTGCATAATGCATAATAAAACTTACTCGAAACATTTTACTTCAGTAATGCATCACGTCAAAAGTAAAGTACCCTTCAAGCAAAGCGTAATGATCAATGACATTTTTAACCGTCTTTTTCATGTTTATTTTGAGTTTGTTGAGGAAACTTTACACTTGAATACGAGCTCTATCTAATCTAATCTAATAAAATGAGGAAATGATTTTGTCAACTGCATTTATGAATTTAAATTATTGTCCATATCCATTTTGATGATGTTAAATAACCGGAAGTCTCTGTCAAGTGTCAAAAACAAAATGTGCATATTCTTGTATAGACATAAACATGTCAGGAAGATATTTGTGAAAAAATGTAAAAATTGGAAGCCTTCTTTGAATATTTTGGTTTGGCACATGTAAAATCTAAATATTTAGTTTAACAGAAAAGGAAGAAAAAAGCTTAAACGGTCAGCCTTTATTTGGGATATTGAAATAAAAGGGATTGTATGTATACTGCATGCTGACGGGACGGTACGGTAGTTCTAACGTCCACAGTTTGTTTAGTTATTTCATTACAATCGAATCAATCGATCTAAAATCTAGTAGCAGTAGCGTTTGTGACCTGTTTATTATCTACCGATAATAAATCATACAAAAAATACTTTGCAACATCACACACTCGTGTCATCAACAAAAAATAAATGTTGACTCTCATTCATTTCGAAAAATTTTGGCTTATAAACTGAAACCTGAATCAAATAGGAAAATTATGACCTTGTTTAACCATGAGTACATATCCTTTCCTTAAACCTTGATTTTTATCTCAACAACTTATAATTTTATCATCTATTTGCAAAATCTTGCAAAATGAAACCGAGCTATGTCAGTAGGTTACTTAAGTGAACACAAGATTGAATTGAATCAGCAACCTTTGGTTCAATGTGTAATACTTTTAGACACTATTATGCGATTTTTAAAGCCAAACTTAAGTAAGATATCAATAGTTAATCAAATCAGCAGGATGTCAGAATTACATGAAATCAGGAAAATCATCAACGATCGGAAGGGATCCTCATGAAAAAGTAACCTCAAACGAGGTAATATAGTATATAACAAGGTAATAACACCAGTAATCAATGCCCAATAACTACACTACTCAAATATATGTATTTTGCCATCATTTGAAACTGGTCTCACTTTTCAAGTTTACATTTTTTAAACTTTTAATGAAAGGTTACGTAGACATGATTGTCCCACTAACAAGAAACTTCATAAGATGGCCTTATTTCATATTTTAGGAAAACAAGAAAATTAGAATTTTAAGAAGTAAATAATTAAAACTCTGATCCTTGTTCTTCATCTTTAAATCCACATTACAAATGAACTCAATTATGTACACCTTGAACCTTAAAAGCTGAAAAAGGTGGCAAAATCTACTAAACAAATTAATTGTTTACGAGTCCCAGGGACGTAATTTAACAGTCCTCAATTTTATCTTAAATAGTTTCATACTAAACCCGAGCAAAGACAACATATTCTGATCTGACGAATCTGATCTGAGTTCAACTTGAGCTTGCATATCTTGACTTGACAAATTCTATTGATGTGAAGGTCATGTCGCCTCACTTTGAAACATAAAGAATGCCAACTTATATGCTAATGCTAATTTACCCCGACCCTGACCACATTTGCACATGCATAAACTTTGGTTTTTTAAGTCAGCTCTAAGCTCAATACCTAACTTGGGTCTTGAAGTACAGCTTTATGTCAATCGCCTTATAATTTAAAGTAGGAAATTCGGTCATCAACAACTTTAGACCCAGCTTAATATTCTTCCTATCTGCAGCCAATTCTTTTTGAGAATGTGGGTTGGCATTGACAAGACAAAGATCAGATTATCAGATCACCATACGAAAGATTTTGCCTTAAAAGGGATACTCGAAAAAATGTTAAACCAAATGAATTGCACTTGCACCTTGTTATCCAAAGGATATAATGTGTTTTCATGTTTTCCAAAATACAAATCGGGATTTGGCAAAATTCCATTTATCAAGTTTCTGTTTCAGGCTAATGGATTGGATTCACTTTTCTGTTTCTACTAAAACCAACCGACGGCTTACTCCACTTTATATTAATATATATATACTATATAATAATTTATACTGCTCTTCCCACTCACATATAGACCAAAACCTCAACAACGTTGCAAATCTGGATTAGAATAGAACTGTACAAATTATTTCGGTGCAGCAAAATATACTAATAGGAAAACGATGGGCACAACGGCACGCAACAAACCGATAAACCTGGAGTTGATCAATAAGCAAATCAATTCACTTGTCCAATAATGTCCCTCGATACCCGAGAATACAAACAATATATAGAAAGATAGCCGTAGTTCCTACTATATCTCGTATGAACCTGACGATAAACTAATCTCTAGTCAGAAATATGAGTACACGACAAATGTCAGATGCTCAATCAAATTAATCAAATATAAACAATTAATGAACTTGACCTACATTTTTATGACCTGCTTCATCTCACAGAGCTTTGATACAATAGTTGCAGTTTCATTCACATATCCCTTACATATGCTTTTAGTCCTCATGAAATCATGGAATCTTGATATCGGGGCTAACTCGCTTAAATTATTTAAACGTACCTTAAACCTATAAATTTCTATGCAGATCCAAATGATTTCAAGAAAAATGTTTCATCTCTTACCTGATAAATGGTTTTAGTCCGTACAGCTTTAGAGACAGTTTCACGAACATGAGCTGCAGAACCAGGACGTCCAAGGACTCGTGTAAATTTCCTCTCGGACATTTAGTTTCAATAAAATTATTGTCCTTTCACACGGTGATATATTTTTGGAAAAATACTACAAAACCTTCAGTTCTCTCAACGTTCTTATCTTAGGCTGCTACACTCACTCACACTTAACTTGTCCCTGAACAGTCACACCAAAAGATCCCACCAGCAGCATTGCCAACACGTCAAATAACTGTTTTTCACCGTGGATATTCATTCCAAGTTATAATGTCAATGTCCATTCAGCAGCACATAAGAATCCCAGCAAACTGAACTCATGTCTGAAATATTTTAAAAAAAACATAATTCTGAATTTGGACAAATACATTTTAAAACATTGAAATAATAATTTGATAAAATAAAATAAAATTATATTTTTTAAAATCAGAAAATGGTAATTGGTCTTACCTTCACAAATTAAAGCCCCAAAAAACCAGCTCGAGCTAGTGAGTCCAAGCCACCAGGAATTCCAATGTAAAATGTAAAAGTAAATCAGTATCAGTCCAGTGATGATGATATGATTAGAATCTTTCCAGTTTTCCAGCATTTTTAGCCAGTTTCACATTTTTCCTTTACTAAAAAAAAATATTACTACTACTACTGCTCCATACTCACTCACTCAATTCATGTGTGTCCTCCCATCCTTTAAAGAGGACGATGAAATTGAAAGTTAAATATTATACATAGGATGGGTGATGTGATAATTGAGGACAATTGATGGTATTTTAGTAAAATTACAAGTGAATTTGTTATAAAATGAATATACACAATTGACAAGGACAAGAGAGAGGAGGATAAAATTGAGACCTTTTGTTTTTTCCCATATAAAAATATTTTGACTCATCATGAAAGGGAAAGGTGTTGAGAATTATTATGGAAATTGGAGAGATATAAAGATTTTAGAGAAACTAACCGGAGACCAAAGAATTTTTATCTTATCTCTCTCAAGTTAATTATATGCACTAAAAACTGCAAGTGCACAAATAATGCAAATTAGCAGGTTGGATTGTACTAGTACTACTGTCAATGATGATGATAATTATCCAAATATACATAGAATCAATGGCCTTTGTTCAAGAAGAATCTACAAAAACATAACATGTAACGAAATTAGGAAAAACATTAAATGACCATGATCTATATCTCTGCTTTAATTAGATCAGTGAGTTTGTGATAAGAGAAAACAAACAGCTAATCAATTTGGTGAACATTTATAAGCCTATTTTCACTAGTATTTGCCATGATTTTATATATTTACATTCAAGACAAAAAATGATAGCACCTTGCCCCACATAATAGTCAACAACAATCGTTTGTTCATGGACCAGCCTGGCTTATCATTTTTCTCAAATATAATAATTATATTTGCGAAAAATGATTCAATTATTGAACTTTATAAATGTAGTCAAAATCAAATCCACAGAAAATAACAATGTTTTCTAAAGTTTACTGAAACTTATCCATCTTGCAAATGTTGGAATTTAGTAGCTAATTAATTACATTTTCTCTACTAACGAGTTATACGAAATCCTTGCTAAAACTAAATGAATTAAATATCCATAAATTTCCATTTTCCTTCCCTTGCTCTCTTTCGCTTCATGTCATCCTTGAGCCATGTAGGGGTCCCAGACTTGATTTTAAATATTAAAGGATACTTTGGACGTGGGGGTGGAGGTTGAAATGGATGCCGTTCCTTTAATTTCTCAATTAAAAGCTCCTTTTGAAGTTCTTTGGGATCCTTATACTTGTCCAAGTAAATGTCAAATGGTTTTCTAAATGGAAACCATTCTTGTCTTGGAAGATTAAAAGGTTCAAAGTCATATTCGAAAACGGGTTCCTTCATTCCTACAAAATATAAATGAGACGAAATAAATATTTCAAATCTAAGTTTTCTGTCTTGGTTGGTTTAGTTAATAAACATACCAAGGACGTCATGAAAAAAAGGCGTGAGTGACTGATCCCAGTCAGACTGGAAGAAGGCTAATCCCGCAGGGGTCATATCATCTTGAAACTTCTTATAAAATTCATAAGTGTAAAAGTCTCTAGCGGATAAATTCGTACAATTGGGTTCCCTCTGGTATCCCGAGAAATCTATTTTCTTCTCCTGTTTGAACAAGACAAAAACATAGCGGCAGTAACCAACACCCCTTGGAGGAAATGGTTGTAAGTAGTCACATAGCTCTTGGCCTTTGCTGATATCACTCCCTGGGATATTCCCTCTGGAATAAGCGTAAATAAGAGAGAGGTTGAATAAATATTTTTTTGTATTCTAAATTCTATACCAGTAGTTCGAGTACTTATTATCGATCACTTACACAAGCCAATGGACATACTCTCCATTCTCTTTCTCAAAATGGCAGTCAGGGCTCGTCATTAACAAGGTGAACAAATCATCCGGATTCGCTTGATACGACACCGTGGGTTTCTCTTTGGCCTATGATACAAATTGAGAAAAATTAAACCCTCCTGACCTCACTAAACATACGTATATGAACAAAACAAACTACAAAGCATTATGAATGATACAGATTCGTACTTCTAAAGGTTTGATCAAATTCCCTCGATAAACCACTGACTCCAACTCCTCCTTCCCTCCATAATTATAAGATATATTTAATGGTAGAACAGGAGTAAAATATGCATCCTCAAATAAAGACTCGTAGACTCCATAGTATTCTGCTGCTCCTTTAATTTGTGCTGGACCCTCTGTTTTCTCCCACTCTCCATGGACATCCTCCAAGTTAACTTGAACTGTTTAAATAAGAAAAAGGTACACATAAATGAGAGATGAACCATAAGAAATCTATAGGTCAGGCATCGGGTCAAGGTGGTCAAGTATACAAAAATGTTCAGCTTACGCTTTCGATGCTTCGCTGCTAATTCCATCTCACGATTACTCTTATTCTTTAAGTATTGTTCTAAACGTTCAGAGAAAACATCCTTTCGTCCAGGCGTACCCAACTTGTATCCAATGTCAACTTTAAAATGAATAGCAGGGTCCTTGTACCTCATATCTACATGGACAAAGGTCAAGAGATCAAATTATGATCCAGTAACAAATATGATTCAAAATTAATGTTTTAATATAAGTAGTGGAAGTTGAGTACCTGCTAATTTTTGTTCCAAATTCTTTTGTAGAAGAGGAGACCTTCCCTTTGGTCTTTTTGCTCTGTAGTTTCGAACGGGCTCAAGTCCAAGAATCCATTTTGAAGAAGTGGGAAAGAGTAACGTCCTTTGGGAATAACTATTACTGCTACTGACTTCCAATACACTAATCAGAGTCCTTAGTCTAATCATGATTAACTAATTAATTAATTAACTGATTAATTAGGCTGAAGGAACAAAGCCTGAAGAACAAGTTTAATCTTCACATGAAAACGTATGTCTGAATCCTAAGCTTAATAAATAATATCAACTTTTATGATTTGGAATTTAAATCAAAATAAACAAATTTTAGGAAATTTTTTGCAAATTTTGAGAATTTTAGACCGAAAAATTTCACCAAAAATCACATTGGCTTGGCCGGATATGGGATTCTTGAATATTTTTATTTTCCCGGTACAACTCCTGAATTGTACACCAAAAGAATGCACATCTAAATCGAAACCTACCATAAAATTTTTAAAAAACTTCTATTTTCCAAAATCTACCTCATTTTAAACTAACCTAATTTTCTAATTTTCGAAAATTTGGAATATATTATTTTTATGAAAATATCAAGGTGTTTCCAGGTTTGTTTGTTTACTCGGACGCTCTGGATAAGGTGGGTCCACCAGGTCGATTTTGCATTAGAAGGTCGGAAACAACTTAGGTACCTTTGTTTGGAAAGTTTTGACATTTTTGGGACGTATATCAATAGCAACAGCAATAAAATTACTAAAACTGGAAATTTTGAAAATATCGAGGTACCATACTTTCTACCTAC
>JAQIYE010000422.1:0-12946 GCA_034699765.1 Xenyllodes armatus
ATTACAATGACCCGCATTGGAATATATTAGAGATATTGATATTAAGAATCATTGACTTGAGATGGCTACATTTTTTCCAATTAAGTTTACTAATTTCTATAAGATTCACTTTTTCTTGTTCCCTACAACATACTCCTGGTACATACTGTAGAGGACTCCAATTGTACACGCTGTGACTACAGCGCTCTGAACTGCCAGTCGTGTATGGATCAAATACATGGAGATTTTAGTTTTACTACTTTTGAACTTGTAGGCACTGTAACCCAGTGCAGCGATCCCACCTCCAAGTCCTATTCAGAAAAGAACATAAAATTAAAATTAAGTGATGGGTTTTTGATAATTTTACATTATTTTCAGTAAAGGATCCAGCAGGACCAACCTATAGGGATCATTGGATTCTCTTTACATTTTTTCAAAAATCGATTCTCTGTCTCATCCTCAATCTCTGAGAAAGACTTGTAATTTGGTGGACCTTGAGAGTATGGATCCTGGAAATATTTAGAATGAAAATACTGTTTAATATGTAAATTGTAAACACACTGCTAAATACTTTGCCATTTTACGATTTCCACTTTGTTTTCACACATCCACTCACCTGAGACTTTGGTGGACTCATAGCCGAAGAGGAAGTATTAGGAAAACTGAGTGGATTTCCTAGTGAGGTCCTTGTCCTTACAGTCTCTGTACCTGGAGGATTACTCTCAAAACTGGACATTTAGAAAAAGAGAGATTTTTTTTTTATAAAAACGAAAATTAATTGAAAAAAAATATAGGGATATATTCTAAATTAGTAATTTTTGAGGTTCCTGTCAGATTGACGGTCTCGGGGTAAAAGGAATGATGAAAATTCAGTAATAGTGGATATCCAGAAAGCCAAAAGTCTCCAAAAGTTTCCATGCATATCCCATGCACATGATCCCATAAAATAAAATTGAAGGTTACGTCATTCCATAGCATTGGACTTGGTATTTGGCTAGGTTCAATTTTATGGGACCCACTTAATAACACCTCCTCCTTGATATTTGGGTATTGAAAAGACAAACGTCCATATGATTTTATATGGGAGAGAGACTCATTCATGTTCATGTAATAATATTTTGGTGTAAAATTCTAACGGGATGACCCGATAAATAACATGATAATTTTTAAGGAGGAACTTTAAGGAGATGAAGATGAGTCAAAGTAAAAAATTTTAAAGGGATTTTTTATGGTAAAATTTTTGATTAAAAAAAAAGTTGGACACTTTTTAGTTATAATTATTAGAAAATGTTGAAATTAGGAACTTATTAACTTAACTTACTTCTTTTTGGACTACTACTTTGGAACAGGAAACTGCTGTTGAAAGCCTGAAGGGATCCCTAGATGACCTAGTTTGAGAGAGACTCATCGTCTGGAGTTGCTATAAAATCTAAAGGACAAACAAAAAGATTTTTGACTCTGACTAACCTTTCCTCAAGAGACAATTTGTATTTTTTTGTGTGGACTGAATGTCTCCAAGGAGTTCCTTTGAGGGTTCTTCTGCTGGGACTACTGGGAACGGTGGTGGTGGTCGTGTAATAAGTCGAATTTCTACAGCTGCCACTGGAATGTCCACAGACCTCCTCCAACTATTTTCATGTTGTGCCAATCGAAATAATCCTCAGGTACTCATATATATTTTTGTTCAAGTTTTAATTAAATGAGAGGTCAGATATCAGGTCAAGTTAAATACCTCATCCGAAATGATACTAAAATGTCAAATGTAATGTTTCAGGGACGTTCTTCCTCAGGAGGGAATAGAGCCAGTGGTGGTCGTCGAAGAATAGATCGGACTATGATTGGTCATCCTACAGATTTTCGTCATACGGCTCATCTTGGATCTGATGATTTGACCTCTACGTCTGTGACAAGGTTAGAGGCTCAAATGAGATCCAAGGGTGGACTCATCAATTGACCTTTGACCTACCACCATCTCCATTTCAGCAGAAATCAAAAGTTAACTAACTAGTACTAACTAATCGTACCATACAATCTGTGTGTCGTTCATGGTCTGGTGAGTCTGTGTGTGAGTCAGATCTGATGATCCTTTTGCGTTTGTATTAATTTGTACCTAATTTTTATACGTGTTTGACCTATGGAGATCTTAAAGGATCCAGGCCATGCCATGCCATATTACAAACGATTTGCCAATAATCTAATTATACATATAAAAAGCTCGTGTGCAATATTGATCATTTGATCGTTAATCATAATTAGGAAAGAATGCTCAAAAACAAGTCAAAAAATAAGTTTGGATGAATTCTTTTTAAAATCCCAAGTCGTAACTCATGAGAAAGTTATATGTACTTAATTAAAGTTACTTTACTTAAAGATTATAATTAAGGGAGGATAAAAACCATGTCATGTAACCAATTTGTTGTGTGCTAAATTGCAAAATTATCTTGTCATGTACATTTTGAGTTAGTGATCCAAATGTGGAGTGATTTTTCTACTAATAATTCCCGAAGAAGTCTTAAGGTTTTTTCAGTGAAAATGTTCCTTTCTGATTGTGAGTCTAATCGTAGTAGGTCATACAAGTTGATGATGATAAGTATTATACGTAATAGAGGTAATTATAATTTTTTTTTTACAAATTGTTGACTTGTATCGGGAAAAGGTTATTAATTTTCATGATAGTTATTGTTATTTGTATACTTTTTACTATTACTGAATTGTGATTGTGAATGAGTTTAGTTGAACCCTAAATTGCATGAAATATTAAGATTTAAGATGCATGTATGGTGAATAAGAATAGAATCAAAAAAACCCGTTCAAGGTTAGAAATAACTTCAAACTTCGGAATAAATGTATTGAAAGAACTCGATAGATTGTGAGTGATGGGTTTGAAATTTTTAGATTTCTCTATAAAGTTAATGCTAAACTAGTTTCGTGAAATTATAAACTACTGTCGATTGTATTTCTACTTTGACCTGTTGAAATAGCTGTCTCTACTTCCTGTTCTGGATTTTGATCTGAAATGATTCTTATCGGGTCTGATTCATCCTGTTCATTCTCCCTGATCTCTGTCCTTTGAGGAGATTCAGATTCCATCATCACTGGACGAGGCTCGGGTTCACCTGATTCCATGATCTCTGGATTCACTAAATCCGTCCTAATTAAAAGTACAACAAAGCATTTAAATAAGTTGAATTCGAATGCGAAAGGTAGTTGTTTCGTAAGAATAATAATTGAAGTTCAGGTCATGGTCATGAGGTCATACAGGAATTTTGGAGGGACTAGGATACGAAAGCCTCCAACAGTATAAGGGAACACATCTTCCAAAAAGTAGTAGGTGTGACCCACAATCAAACCAATGAGGTCAGACTTATAGTCAGCATCAAATGTGTAGGATAACATCCCTAGAATCATTGGAAGGTAGGGTGCCTGGAAAAAACAACCAAAATCAAAATCAGTGATCAATGATCACAAATTTTTGGCTGAATTAGTCTTAGGAATAAGTTGTACGTTGTAGTATGCTCACCCTCAACTGTACGAGTCCACCAAAGATTTCCACAACTGTAAATGGACTCTTTCGAGCCCAAACATATAAAAGCATGGACACAAAGGCTTCATGAGCAAAGAGAATCCTACAATAGTAACATCCAACCTGTAAACAAATAGAAACACACATTTTGTAAATTGCTCAAAAGTATGGATGAGGAAAAGGTCAATGAACTTACCAGGACACAAAACATTCCAAAAATCCACATTAGGACAAAGTCATCTCGTCGTCCACTGAATGATCCCCTCTCTAACATTAGGGAGTATCGATAAGCACACATAAAGTAGAAGAGGTAGCTAAAGATTGAACGAGATGAACCCTCATGACCAATAAATAGGAAGCAAGTGATGATTCGCCAGATCTGTTTTTGGCAAATGAAAGTAAAAGTATGCTTAAATAAAATTTGACCTGGCAAATACATGAGATCCAATTTTCAAGTTAAGAGCTGGCTTTACCTCAAAGTTATTGATGATCCGATAGGGGTTGAAATAGATATTGAGGACAGTACAAAACTCAAAATCCTGTTTAGAAAAACACAGAGAAACTGGTTAGATCAAAATCAAAATAGTTAGACCAAATATCATAATTGTATTACTGATTAATTTAGTATTTAGTCTTACCACAGCCAGTGTAGTTATAATTGTCCCTGTAAAAAAGGCTCGTGTTACGGGTGGAATGTTTTTGTAGAGGTCTATGATCCCAGTGATGTCCTGACCGTCCTCCATTTTTCAGTCTTTTGTTTGTGACTGTCTTATTTGACTCAGTTCGACAAAAATCAGCAAAACTAAAGAAAGCTACTCCAACTAAACCTAAACTATTTCCCTTTCACCTTTATATAAATTGTAAATTCTAAACAACCTTTCTAGGAAAGGAAGTAAATTCCACTGAAAGAGGTCAATGACACCCGCTAAACCCTTTCCCTTCTTAACTTAACTCGTTGCTCATGCTCATATGGACGTACACTTTTAAAATATTTTCAACTTTGATATTTAATATGACATTTATGATCTACCTTACACTGACCCTACTCTACTCTAATCCGAACCAAGATTATAAATATCGCTGAAGGATATTCCTCAATCCACTTCCACTTCAAACAGTGAAAATTTATTGTACAGCAAGCAATTACACTGACAAATTTAAAAATTTCAAATTGTAAGCTACTAGAAGAAGAGGATTTTCAAAGGTCAAACCCTGTCATGCAATGGACAACATTCTGAGTTCTAATTTCTACATTACCAATACTTACCAAAGGATTTAAATGGAACTAAATTAATTATGTCAATCATAAAACTATAACAAGTTACTTTTTCCGACCTCCACGTTCCTTTAGAGATAAATGAATAATTGCTCCATCTCCCACATTATAATATGCAATGGAATTACTATCTTTAAAGAACAGACCTTCTTGAAGTCTCAATTTTTGTTTTCCTGGAGCTAACCCAATCCCATCATTCACTTTAGCCTTGAGGGTTCCCACTGTCTCTGTGAGAGGTAGGGTAAGGGTCAGTACTTGGCCACTGAGTCCCAATTCTGGTTTCTCAGGGATATTTGGAGCCAAAATACTAAAGGAGACAAGGGGTGGATTTCTTGCTAAGAAAAGTCCTTCTGGAATTAAACTTTCCTCAAGGGTCTTTGCTTTCTTGGCTGCTGGTTCCTCTTCAGCTTGGGCTGAAGTACTTCCAAGAGGATTTCCTAGAGGTGTTAGATTGACGGACTGTTGCATGAGTGGTGGTGGAGGAAGATTTGGAGGGAGGAGAGACTGAGTCTGGTTCAGCATGGGTTGTCGATGAGGCATAGTTCCTGGAGGTGCTGGATTATATCCTTGAAATCCACCTGGATGTTGTTGATGTCCATGAGGTAGGCCAAGCATAGGCATCCTCCCCATCCCTTGCATCATCATCACTCCTGGAGGAGGTGGAAGACCTCCACCCATTGTCATTGGAGGTGGAGCTGGTCGTGCAATTCCAGCAATTGGTGGTGGTGGTGGACGCGGTGGAATAGAATTCCCTTGTTCCATCCTAAACAATACAGAAAATTAATCATAACCGATCGCCAGAAAGCTGTTTAAGTTTGCTAAGTGATTGTCTTACACAGGCCCGATTGTTTCCTTCCTTTGCTCTTCCATTGGAGATGATTCATGAGGTTCATGGGACGAGTTAATGGTAGATGACAATCCTGCAGTTGGATCCCATGGGGTTCCTGGAACTCTTTCTTCCTCTCCAGCTTTCTTACCAATTGGAATCTCTTCCACACCAACTCCAAAAATATCAGAACGTCGACCAGCCAATTGTTTCAACTGTTCATCAATGGCAAAACCTAATCAAAGTAAAACATGAATAGTTGTTACGGGATGGTGCACAAATACATAGAATTGATTATATATATATATTTTGAATTGTCAAGAGAAAACTCTCCAGTAGCTGACAACTTACCTGGTGCAAACACAGATTCTTGGTTAACTTTCTCCATGAGTTGACGATCCCTCTGATCCCTCCAACGAGGATCCAAAAGCCCAATCCTCATGTGTTCTTGAAGTTTTGCAACAGGGATCCTTTCACCAGTGAGTGGTGAAATTGTATATTCATCCGGACGTGGAGCAGTACGAGCAGTCATTTCAGAGACGGGTGTCTTTCCTTGTTTAGGATCATAACCTCTTTTGATAATGACTTGATCCTCACGTGGAGGTTCAACTGAAGCTGGGATGAAGGGTTGTCGACTTCCATCTTGTTTCTGTCCGGACCTTGAGTCTCCTGGTGTCTCATCTTCTTCAGATTCAGATGATTCTGAATCCTCCTCCATGTCTTGAACCTAGGTAGGTTGATTAAATGCGATTTCAATTTTTCATTCGATATTCATATTCATTAGGTTAAGTTGAACTCATATGCATTTATTTTATTGCTACTCTATTACCTCTGTATCATCTTGAGCTTCGGGTTGTTCCTCGTGCCCTTGAGCTTCCTTCCCACCAATTTGTCCTTGAAGGATTCGATCCTGCAAAAGTACACGAGCTCCTACTTCTTGGGGTGTGGTTGGTGGAGGGAATTGACCTTGCTCAAATGGTTGATAGTCCACAGTCTCAACTACCACAAAGTCGTGCCAGTCTATAGAAGCGTACGCAACTAGAAAAGACATACACAAATTAAAAATTAGCAAGTGCGTCGACAGGTCGACAGGAAGATTTGCTTAAGAACTACTAATCTGCCAACTATTGGTATAATTGCAAGTTGGTAAATGTACTTACGACGTTCCTTCTCCACTTCATCTTCAACTTTCTTTCTTTGTACCTCCTGATGCTTAATCCAATTAGTTCGATACTTGACATCATCTAATACTTTCTTCCGATCCTCCTTTGACAACTTTTTGACAATGTCCTTTGGAGGGATCAAAACTTTTGTGTATTGTTCAAGAAGTTTAGTAAAGTATTGAAACAAAGAATGTTGAGGACGAAGGAAGTCAAATTGAAAGTTCCTTTGCTCTCTTGTCATTAGGGTTGAAAGGAATTGACGTCCATTCCTTGCTACGAATTGAGCTGTCAGTTTAACAACATCCCTAGATACAAAAACAAAGTAACCAATTCATTAATAAATGTTTCAACGAATTGGAATGTAATAGATTTCAAGTATTTAGCTTTTGTCTTACAAATCATGAGCAGAAATCGAGGGTGGATCAGCCACAAACTCAAATTCAGGAGGTGGATCCTTTGGAACAAATGGCATCTCTACTTGTTTAAGAATATCTGCTTGTTTCTTCTTTGCTTCATCAAGGACTTGAGGAGTCTTTAAACTTTCTATTCCTGAAGCATGTCCAATTGATTGGGCAGCAGTAATTGGAGCCCTCCCCTCTTGAATTTCCTTGACTTTATGTTGATAGTAAGCATGATATGGATCTCCAGGATTTAAAAAGTTGAATTTTGTATTATTTTGTTCATTCTGTTTAATCCGAATCTCAAACTCTGGACCATTCCTTGCTACGAAACTTGCTGTCTTGTCCACAATGTCTGAAAGGATGATAAGATTGTATAATACATTAGTTAATACATCGTAATTTCGGTACCTTCAATATTTACAACTGATAAGTAGACGTACTTCGAACTTCGGGAGGTGGATAGATGATTCCAACGATGGGTTTAGATGGTTTTGGTGTTGAAGGGACAATTCCCATTCCTTCCATCCCCTCCACAACCCCTTGTTCTGAATCATCTGATGCAGCGGTCATCATAATCATCATCCCATCCATCCCCAAACCCCCATTCCCTCCTCCAGGGATGAGATTATCATCAAACTCTGCTACTGGCATCCTAGAGTCAAAAAACAAAAGGAAATTAAATGATGATGACTTAAAATGACCTTTCTTTGACCTCCGCCCGCGAGGCAGTACAGTTGCATATCAGTATAAGTTAATCAGTAAAACAACGATGTTCGGTTCAAGACTACTTACCTGACGCTTGATGATTTGACTGGTCGTCGACCACTGGAAACTGGAACAGGAGAAGATGGATCACTGATGAATTCTGGAAGCTGGAATCAGTATCAGTCAATGACGCTGGCAAATCGCTGGAATCTGAAACAATCGCTTTTTACTAACTCTCTCAATTCAAAAATTGCAGCCTCGAATCAAAATTACCAAAATTGCGCTGCGCCTGTCTTTAACTCCAAGATTTTGCAAATAAATTGCGCTGCAGTACAATATTATTATGTATACCCTGGCTGCAGTGCTAAACTAAAAATATTTCAAACTCTCCCGCTGTCTCACTCTCACAAAATGGGAGGCGCGGGAAAAGGATTTTCAAAAAATACATTGTATTATTCTCCCAACCCAACTCCCATGTGCGAGCCCACGCTCGTATGATTTTTTTTCAAAATTATCCAAAATTTTGTAAATGTTTTTAAATTTTTTTAGTTTGACCTTTGATTGACCTCAACCTTGACCTCGTTCGTGGAGTTCAACAAGAAGGAAGGTAGGCCGTGCCGTGTGTGTGTGCTGTGTGCCGTGGTGGACTTTGGCGGTCGGTGCTGCACTGGCTGGGCCTGGGCCTGGGCTGCCGAAGCTGTGACCTGACGTCTGACGTGTGACCCATCCTTGAAGCTTGACCTTTGACCTGACCCTTTGAGAAGATTTGTGAAAGGACCATTTGTGAGGTGACCGGAGTACATCATCATCATCAATCATGGCGGAATTTGTGGAACGACGCGTGCAGGAAATGCTCCCAATCATTGAGAAATTGAAACAAACTAAATTGTTCAAAGAACCAAAGTTGAAGTAAGTATTTATCTAAATTGCATTCTTTTACTTATATGATCCTTGATAGTTTATTGCTTAATTTAATTGTGGATTGATTTCAATATAATTTTAATTATGCAATTAATTAAATATTACAGGATCATTATTGGAAAGATAAGGGAGCATGAGTTCAAAATCCAAAGACCAGCCCGGACCTTTGAGGATTTTAAGAAATATTTAAACTACTTGAAAAAGATCCTTTTAATTGTTGGTGTCCGGAGAGAGGTAATAATGCAAGATGCAAAATACACAGATTAAGAAGGTTCGTATTCAATCAAACTCAATTCAGTTAATTCATTGTTTTTTGTTTGGGTCTCCCTTTCATTTACAGAAATATGGGTATTGGTTCCAAAAGAGTGAGATAGAAGACAGGATCATGGGCTTAATCGCTGCACGTTTTGGAATGGCTAATCACAATTTCAAACATGATATGAAGTTTTGGACGTACAGAATTAATTTCATGAAGGAAATGGTATGATGACAATTATATTTGACTAAGGCATAGTTTTCTGGTTTGATTTTTCTTAGTTAGAACCGCATTTAGCGTGTGTAATTTAGGAATCATGATTGGTATGACCAGTATTCAGTTAGCTTTTGGGATGTTTCATTTGGCGTTTTCTGGTCATTACAGAATCGATTGGATCATGTTAGTGGATTGTTCACGGAAGTTACAAAGTTACATGGAAAGTCACATCCTGAACTTTGGGTGGATGCTAGTAATTTTGAATGGAAAAGGAGACCTGGACCTGGAATAGAACCTGCAAGACTATTTATCCAATTGGGACTCAGAAGTAATCCAACATTACCCATCCTGTACATTCAGGTGAGAATTATTCAAATATATTCTTTTACAAATTCTGATCTCAATTCAACACCTCTACAACCTCCTATAAACATGATATTTGATTTCTCTATTTTATTAACCTCCTAGGCCTTTGTACTGGAACTCCGTTATGTTGCATTTGCTCACAAGAACCATGGATTTATGAAAAAGGTTCTCAATTCAGAGAGTGGAGATAATATTGTGTACAAACTGGCTCTTGCAAAGGCTTATTACAATCAAGCAAAGGCTAATTGTCCCCGATGTCCAGATCTTCTTCTCAAGTTTTATGTCGAAACTAAAGGAGTTCCATTTGCAAAAGAACTGTCTGATCAGATTTTGAGGTAAATTCCACAACCACATTATACCAGTTGACTACTTATGTTCTACATTCCTTATGTTTGGTAATGGTAATCTCATATGCGACTTTCCACGTAACTTTGTAACTCCAGTAAACAAATCCTTCATTTGAACTTCTATGTTTCATTTTTTAACTTAGTGACTTGAGAACAGAGTATCCTGATCACGAACAGACATGGGATATCCTTGCCAAAGTTGTACTAACTCAAGACGATGGGAAGCTTCATGGTAGTAACTTAAGGTAGGTACACTTCTCATGTGATTCTTCAAGAATGTCTATTGCAAGCACAATGAAAATTTGGAAATCTTTGTTCTGTACTAATTTTGTTGTCTTTTTTTAATTCCCAACAGAAAAGGAATCGCTATATATAATGAGGGTTTGACGGCGAAGCCCACCGTAGAAATGTACGAACTATTTGGGAAAACTCTAGAGTACCTTCATAATATTTCTAAACATCCAGCTTTGAAGGAGAAAATTATTTCGGAACAACTTTCCCTATATGACAAGGGACACCGTAATATGAAATTGTTTGAGAACGCCTACTTCCGATGGGTAAGTTACAACTACGCAGTGTTTTCATAAAACAATCTTGAGTTCAGGAAGGAATCTGAGTTTGAGCTCTGATTTCTAATGCTTATGCTTGCTCTTTGATTTTAAATAATCAAGTACGGACTGGCCACAGGAATTGAGAGTGGAAGGATCAAGAAATTTACCAAAAGCACAAATGACTGGACCCATCCCTCATCAGAAACAATACTTGGATATGGAATTGAAAGATTTCCAAAGAGTTGGAACCTATTAAGTCAAAGGATTGGATCCCACTTAGAATCCCCCAACTTGAACTTCAAGGAAATTGTGGATAAGAAAGGACAAATCATGAGTGACCTTCGTAGTATGGAGGCTCCAGCAGGTTTTGAAGGAATTCCAATTCATGTTCATGTCCTCCTTCGGCTCCTTACAGGCCAACTACCAAAGAAGTCTCAAGGGGCTATTGAAAAATGTATTCTTGATAAATGGGATCCAAAAGTCTCAATCCAACTCCGTCTCATTTACCTCAAGCATTTGAGCTTTAAAGGTAAACTAAAAGAGATTTTAGAATTTACACAGCATATGGGTTCTGATTTTGAATTGAGTTTGATCTGTTCATTTACTTACTTCAATTAGGAATTGAGCCAACTCGAGCTTTTTACAACAAAGCCTCACAACTTGAACCTCAATCCCTGGAACTGTACCTTCTTATGGCTCAGATTGAATTGCTTCATATTCGAAATAAAAAAGATTCCCTTACTCAAGCTCATGAACAAGCCAAGTTATGTTTTGAGAAGGCTGTTGTATATTTTGGATCAAGTCATATCGGTAAGTTTCTGTGAGCTTTGAGCTTTAAAAATTAAATTCATTTATGTTCTGTTGTGAGATAAACAGAAAGGATTTGATTTGCGTTTGATTTTTTGACCCCGCACAGAACTATGGACAAAATATTTGACCTTCTCAAGAAAAGTACTCCAAGATGGAAAGTTCTCAGCCCAAATCTATGAGAGAGCTCTAAATACCCTTGATCCAGGATTGAAGGAAGGTTTTATTTCATCGGAACGACCTTCCTCCAGCTCCGGAGGTCCCTCAACCTCAGCCTCTACTAGTACCTCCACCTCCAACACTAATCTCAATGGGGATTTGCCCTTGAAGAAAAAGAAACTGAAAAGGAAGCAGAAGCAGGTTGGAAACGTTGTCCCATTGGTCAAGAAACGGAAGAAGCTCATTGAGATTGAGAGTTTAGTTATATAATATTATAAATTGACATTGACGCTGCCGTCAAATTATATCTTTCCTGTCTTAAAAATGAATTTCCAAAAAATAAAATTTACATTTTTCTGAAAATTGTCTCTAAAAAATGTCTAATATGTTGTTAAAATCCTTCAAAATGGAATTTCCCTATAGAATATTTCCCATTCATTCCTCTAAATGCATTCCATGCTTTTTCCCACATCCAAAAAGTGGAGGATTTCAAAAAGAGCCAAGAACAATAGGAGAATGAGAATTCCATATCTTTTTCCCGTTTAAATTTTTGTACGGCAAAATGAGAGACTAAATTAATAATAATTAAAGTTAACTTTTATTAGTTAGTACTTTTTTCTAACTTAATTTAGTATTTTTCAGTGTAATTTAAGATTTTATATAAAATCCTTGCCGAGGGGCAATAATTGAGCATTTATATAATGATGCTTAAGAGAGTGAGTTTTAATTAAATTATTTAAGTTTGACCACAAAAATTAATCAGTGATCATTAATTTAAAATTTGTATTATAGTGAGCTCGTTGTTTGATGATATCTCTTAATTGAACTGACCAGGGAGTTAAGCACCTGTTTTGATTGACCTCAAGACCATGACCTCAAGCTCAAGTTCAGGTGGAGGTTCCTCCTCACAAGTCTCACCAAGTCTCCTAACCACAAGTCTCATGACCTCATGGTGTTCTGACCTCAATAATCTCCTCAATGATCCAATTGGTTGTCCACTCTTTGAGACTTGGTTAACGAATGAAGGGTTAATCAATCAACTTTATTTCTTATGGGCTGTTGAGGGACTTAAGGGTAAAGAATGTATCACGCATGAATTTTTAGTAATTTTATTATTTGACCAGTTCTATTCTAATTTTGTTTCATTTGTTCTCATTTCAGCAACTCCTCCAAGTCCAAACTCACCCCCAACCTCATCCTCGACATCCTCAAGGTCAATCAGTGCCCCAATCAAATCCATCCATAAGAATTTAGTCAAATCCCTCTTTGGTCTCAACCCTGAAACAATTGTCCAAATTGAAGAGGATCTATCATCTCCAACTATTCATATTTATGATGAAGCCTATACTCAAATCAGTTCTCATATGATCAGTAACCTTGTTCCCAATTTTATGAGGAGTGATACATTTATTCAGTTTATTTCAAAAGGGATTCCTCAGCAGCAGGGGCA
>JAQIYE010000423.1:0-12932 GCA_034699765.1 Xenyllodes armatus
TGGGTCTGACACTTGACCTAAGTCGTGGGGGATACAGCACGAACCCTCGCCTCCACCTTCTTGTCCTCTTAGCCCGTTAAACGTCTCTTCGTAACCGATTTCTTTGAAGGGTAAGGGTGACGAGGAGTTCCTTGATTTTGAACGTTCGCCAATTTCTAATTGTGAACTCCTAGCTATAGGAGGGCTGTCCATGAGGCTACTATGATTTGATCCAGCCTGTATATGACAAGTTTGAACTTCATTATGATTTCCTAACTACTAGAAGTTCTCTAAAATTTAAAACGTGTGATGTTTAGAAAAAGTGTGAAATATCAAATAGTGGGTTGAACAATGAAAGCTAAAAGATTACAAGTGAGGTAGTAAAAGTAACTTTGAAAGAGCTTGAAACAAATTAGAATGAGACAGTCTATGATTATTTCAATCAAACTAGGGCTACACTTGTAATTATTATGGTTTTATCCTAAATAAATTCTTCTAAAAAATTAAAATTCAGTTGCAAACATCTTCTCCGATCGTCCTTGTATTTTAATTGCGAAATCCTTCAGAACTTAATAGAATTGTATCAAAAGACACATTTTACAGAATAGAGTACTCAAAGTGCTCAGGAGATCAGTCCTGGCGTTCATAGGTTGCCACAAGGGCGCACATCAACTGCGTATAAAGCGTGAATGCATTGCCCAACAAAACATTCAAATTATTCAACAGAAACACTAAACAAAACTTTCAAAAGCTGTAAGAACAATCTGTAGAGAAAGCCAACCCCTGATGTGGGGATTCATCAACCTTAAAAAGTAACGGGTGGGGAGACATTGCTCACGTTAAGCCAGACGAGCTTGGGACAAGAAAAAGGTACAAAAAAATCACTCCAAAATCCGACATGAATCTTTACTAACCTTAATTCTTGAAACAGCCTCCTCTGCTTGAAGCATTCGAGTAGCTTTGGTTGGTTGTCCTTCACAAACAAGTTGAGTAGAACCAAGGTATCGAGCCCGAAAGAGGACTCCTTCAATCAGGACTGATGGATTTTTGAGAAGATCTGAAAAAGTAAGAGAAATACATTCATCAGAATAAAATTAAACATCAACTTTGCAAATCAAGGAGAATTAAAGTAAAAACTCCTGATTTTTTTTTTAAAGTTTTAATGTTTCCTATTTTCCGAGAGTTCTTTTTATAAACTTACAAAGAAAAAGAAAGACAGAAAGGAGGAATAATGGAGTGAATTGGACTTAATCGTAAATAAACTTACCAAGAATAAAAGCAAAGTCCAGAGAGTAGTACGAGTGAGTCCAAAACCAAGAAGGATGAGCAAAACCGGGTAGAGAGAAAGCATGAAAAGAAAGGGAAAGAAAAGAAGGAATGAGTATTAGTTCTTCATCCAAGTCCAACAAATCCCCCACAAAGTAAAAGTACATCCACTTTCAATTTCAATTTACAGAGGACGTAAGTCAATCATGACTGCAAAAACTTCATGGACAAACGCATCCCAAAGAAACCTGGGCCAGGATCCATAAAATTGTACCAGATATGGTCAGGCGGACCTTGATGTAAGATTTTCCGAGTATTCTTCCACGAACCAAAGTCCAAAAAGTAGGAGATTATAGTTAGAGCAGAAAGTATTTTAAAACGGGTTGAGGCTCCCCAAACCTCCCACTTCTACTCTCCTTCCTTAATACAGATAAATGGATCTCCTTCACCACCCCACAAGAACCATTAAAAGAATAGAAAACTTTCTCTAAAAACAAGAAAGCTCCTCTTTCCTCGTTTTCCTCTTTCCCGAACCTCAATTTTCCTACATATTAGAAACTAATCAGGTAAAAAGCGTCCAACTTTTTTCGAAGAAAAACTGAAGGGGTAAAATAATCTTCCTTCATTATTATCAACTCATAAGTTTTATATTTATATCCCACCTTAGGAAAGCTCAAACTGATTCCAAACTTGAGACTTTATCTCGACATTTCCTGGAATTGAAAAATGTGGAAGGAAAAAACCTCGAGACGACTGTTCTCAAAAAAATGGACAGTCTAAGTTTATTTTGTCTCTTGTATTTTTAGAAGAAAAAAAACTAATTCAGTGAAGATCAGGACTTTCTCCTCTTTTGTCCTTTTACCTGTTCTCTCATTGTATTGTGACTATTTATGAGGTGAGACTTACGATTCACAAAAAAAAATTCAAAGAGCTTTGCCCTATTTCCTATTCCATTCTCAAATTTTCAATCTTGGTTTTTTGTTGCAAAAACTGACGGGCCTTGTCTTGTATGTAATCATGATTTCATCTTCCAGGGGACTTTCCCTCCCATCCATACCAAGGATGTGTCCTAATCTTTTCCTTTCTTTAAAGCACGAGGAGGAAAGAAACCCTGAATCCTTTAACATCAAATGATCCAAATCTAAGATTCAATTTATAGCAAGTCTCCTTTTGTACAAGAATAGGATCCCCAAGAGATCCACAAATTTCAAAAAAGAAACCTTTAAGATTCAAAAGGAATCAATTTCCCTTTTCCAAAATACGAGCGAACCACATACTACTAAAGCTGAAAATTGACATAGGTGTATACATGAAATTTGCAAATTATCATTTTTTTTAAACATGTTTTTCATAAAACAAAAAAATCCTTTCTCAATTTTGGAAAAAAATACGAAGACCATGAAATTCACGACCCAAGAAATAATGAGATAAAACTAAAATCATTCACGTAAGTATTATGTATTAAATTGTAAGGATGGTTCTAATAAACCTGCCTGTAACTCTCATGTCTCCAATTTTAAATAATGGCAAAGATAGGAAGACTGTAAAATAAAAGTCTCCAAATCCGTCCCCTCCTTCCATCAAATAAACTAGGGACAAATGTGTCCCTGGAGAAAGTACCTCCAGAAGTAGTACACAACAGAACTTTCTCCATAATTTCTCCCTTGGGCCTCCAACTCCCTCCTTTCTCTTCATCCACAATAATATGAGGATGAGACCATGAGAATATGTATACCATATGCAAAACCTGTGTCGGAGTGATACCCGTTTTTTATTCAAAGAGATTCGAAACTGAACCGAGGTTCTTCTGAAAATATTAAAAATCCGGATCCCAATCCCAAAGGCCAATATTCCGCCAATATTTATCAGAATAAAAAACAAAGTTAATTCCTCTCCATCAGGAAATTTGGGTTGGGCTAACCGCCCACAAAACGAGGAATTTATTTTTTCCGGGATTTTGTAAAATGGCAGGTGTGTAGTTTTGTTTTTAGCTCAAGAAAAAGAAATTATTATGTTCGTTAAAATATGGGAAAAAATATTTCTCTGCCAACAAAAGTAATTGGACCAAGTTATTTAAACCTTAAGGAAGGAGGAGAAAGTTGCCTACTTTCACTCTGGAGAAAGTATTCTAAGAGCAAGGAGTGTATATCTTAACTAAGAGACTGAAGTTAAATAATGATAGTGAGATGTTCCTTACCTTCTTTGCTCCGTTTCTTCTTGGATCCATCCTTCTCCTGTAAAACCAAAAAATAAGAGATTGTTTTAGATCTCTATCTAAAAGACTATACACAATGACGAGACCGGGGGTAGAGCCAACACATTCTAAATAGTTTGACTTTCTTTCCCTTCCTTTATGATCATGTTGTTTCATGCATACAAAATGAGAGCATGCTCAAATTGGTCAGAGCCAACCTTTTCTTACAAACTACGGCATTCCATAATCAAACATAATGTGCTGGGTAAATTACTGATAAAGGAACATAAGGTGAAGAAACGACCTACATGCGAAACAATGAAACTAAATTACAAACACTTTCCTATTTACTCTCTTAATTCAAAGTATTTTAAAATCATAGCTGTTTGTTAAAGTGTCAAATCCTACAACTTATCTTTCTCTTATGCAACTCCAGGTCCCTTGTCCCTTCCTCCTCATCTTCCATAAAACTCTCCAACTTTCACTCAAATCTTTTTGACTATGTCTCATCAAAAGAAAGAGGAGGAGAAGGGGTATTTGGAGGAACCAACAAAGGACGACTCAACTATGCAAAATAAATGAGCCCCTCCACAATAGACATCAACAAACTACATGTTCTCCCATTACTTTCAGCTCAAACCACAAAAGCGAGTCTAAAATAATTTACCAGAATCCTTTTGAGTCCCTCCTCATATTCATTTCACTCATAACTTTCAAAACCTTCTTAATGGGACACGGGTATTCTTATGGGTTTTTCAAGGAGCTAAATCTCTTGAGTATTTCACCAGTAACAACCCACGAATATATGTAATGTTGTACCAGGATGACATAGAATTCTTGGGATTTTCCTCCACTAAACATCATTCCAACCTCTCAAATGAGTCTTTTTCTATCTCAGATACTTACTCCAGAACATTATTGCAAACTCCGGGCTCAGAATTAAAGTTTTTGGTCTTGGAGAGAGAGAGAGAAAACTCCATCATCAGGTTTTGGGATGAGTGGGAGGATCCATTCTCTCCAGACCTCAAAATTGAAGTTTAATCTTCTCTAAAACATTCCTCCTCCTCATAAACATGGCAAGAAGAAAACTTTTTGAATGTTTACAGGGCATTCTATCAACTCCAAAATACAGTTCAGAGATAGAGGACAAAAGGATTTGAACTCTCAAAGAGAGTAAGAAGGGAGGAGAAAGTGGAGAAAGTAATGAAGAGAACAAAGTATCATCAAAGCAAAAGTCCCCGCATTCCCAACTATCCACTAACTCATAATGATGATATCCCTTATATTTCTTAATAAAAACTAAAAACCTCAAAGTGGTGGAGAAAGTAAAATTGGGCTCAGTGAACCCCAAGGATTTTGATGTTAAAATCTTCTAAAAAGAGAATCACGAGTAAAATCAACACAACGAGAAAGAAGAAGACCAGGCTTCAGGCAACAAGTGTGCTCTTTTGTACTCTCTACGCTGGAGACAAGCCAAAACTACAAGCTAAGTTAGTGAGTGAGTGGGATGGAAGGGAGGGATCTGCTGGCTTAAACCAACCATTCCCACTATCCCACTCGGCACTACACACAAAAAAACCAGATAAAGAGATTTTTGAACCTTTTTAGCTTTAGTAGCTGAAGAACAAGAAGAAGAAGGACAAAGTGAGTCGTCAAAGGGTTGAGGACCAGGGCCTAAAACTCCAGAATGAGTCCCAGATCCAGGAGAGGAATTCCCCGGTGAAATAGACGAAGGTTGAGGACCAAGGAGAAGTCCAGAACAGGAATGATTAGACAGGGATGTGACTCCACCAGGTGAGTTTGACACACCTCCACCACCAACAGATCCTGATCCTGATTTGAGTAAAGATGTGACCCCTTTTGAGGTCAGGGAGGGAAGGAGACCCCGAGAACACTTTGATCTTTTCCAGTCCTACATAGAATAGAGAGAGAGAAAGCAAGGGGTTTACAGCAGAGATTAGAGTTAAAGTTAAAGCCCAACACCGGTTAAGTTTACATGAAATGTAGACATAAAACATCTGCATTTTTAATCATTTAAGAGAATGTGTTTGCTACATTAGTCTAGGTTACAAAAACTCAAGAAAGAAACCCAAATCCAATGGTTCAAATTCTATAATTTTAGTTGGTCCGTGACCAGGAAAATCAATAAGAGAGAATTCATTTCCAACCCATTGGTCAGATCTCACCCAAAAGTATAGAAACTCACTCAACCATTTTAAAGAAACACAGAGAAGGAATAACATTTATTGAATTCAAAGGAGGAAAGACTTGTGTTGTTTTCCACTTCTTTTCCTGGCTAAACATTTGGATCCAACAACACGCAATCGGATGATTGAATCAGAAAATAAAGATTTATAACCACTCTCAAATCTATTTGTATTCTCGTCGGACTTCCTCTTCAAACATAGCGTGGTTAGCCAAAAATGAGCTCGGACTTGACGGACCAGGATCTTGGATTCGGACTTGTTAACAAACCTAAAGCCCCAACAAGGGATTTAGAGGCACCTTAGAATAAAAATGGTCTTATAACGTCTTAGATTGGAAATAAACTCATATCATTTTAAATTGGGTAAATGTAATAATGCAAAACATTTTGAGTTATCACGATCTCCCTTGCCAGTTTCCCACTTGGCTAAGCTAAAGCTCCTTCAAGACTCAATTCCCTAGGGAAAGTTCTCAAGTGAAAGTAAAACTTTCTCTTCCTGAACAACAACCCACTCACAACCTCATTCCCTCAAGTAAGTGTTATTTTGTTAGCTGGACAAATTGAATCTTTGTAAAAGTCCCATTTGCATATTCTTTCTCTGGTCTCCCATTATGGTAATAGCCCATTCAAACCATATGTAGGCTTAAGACTTGGGATTTTCCAGGCAATCTGTTACACAAATAGAAAGTGTCCCATCCACCCTCATCTAAAAATGAAGGGGATTTTGGGGCAAGGAGAAATAAATGGCGTCTGAACAACAAAGGAAAAAAGAATTTGACAGCATGTGTATACAGGACCTATAAAACCTTGTTTCCTTTTACTCCTTAGACTTTTTAATAAAAAAATAATAAAATTAATAATTATTATTCTTTTTTTTGAGTCCAAACGCAAAATTAATATGTGTACGTAGATAATGAAAGTATAGGAAAATGGGATCGGATCAGTTCAAAAATTTTCGAACCACACTTAGATTCCAAACAAATTCAGCTCCCGACTGCATTTGAAACTAACGAAAAACGTTACCAGACCCAACTAGATCCCAAATAAATTGAACTTTTACCAAAAAACTTTGCTAAACCTCGTTTGAAGTATTTTGCAAGAATTACAATTTGTGTCAATTATAGGAAGGGAAATTACAAAAGAGCTATTTAAAATTTATTTAATCAAATCATAAAAAACAAACATCTTCTGCTTCATTTCACATTCATAACTTCAACCCACAGAAGGCTTTTAAGAAAATTAAAAGGGAGCTTTCAAATATATACCTCGGAACGAGGGATGTTTCTGTACACGAGTAATAATTAATTTTAAATTACACACAGCAGGGAAGGTTGGCTCAAAACTGTGAATTTCCAACCATTAATTAAGATTGGGCGTTTAAAAAATGTAAACATCCTATTAATCCGGAATCTTCCTTTATTGTTCATCAAAACTTATTATTAGAGAATAGTAATTAACGGATTATGTAGTCTCTGCCTCCACCCAAAAAACAACGAAAATTGCTACTTTTTTGCACATCCTTTTCCTCAATTTAATTCCCGGACTTCATATTTGGTCATCCATCAGTACCTCCGATTTTCTCCAAATTCATTCCTTCATTTGGTTCTGATAGTGGGGCTTGAGAAAATTCTTTCTTTCTCCATTATTCCCAGCCTGGACCAACCCTTTAAATAAATGGGAAGAAAATTGTCCACCATTCCCATTTAATTTCCCAAACTCCTTCATAACTTATAAAACTCATTTCCATGATTTCCTTGTTTCCCTCCCAGTCCAAGACACTTCAGTTACCTTCTGGTACTACTGGTTAATAACCAACTAACCAAATAACTAAACCAACTCAGGAGAAATGGATTCATTATTTCCATTTCCAATCCAAAACGAAAAACCAAATGTCTCTAATGCATTTTGGGAATATTTCTCTCATTTGTATTCAATTCCATACCCAGTCCCTTACATTAGGAAATGAAATATGCCAGGACCTCAACTTTGAAATAATAGACATTTCCCTATATTTTCAGTTCCGGAAGTAAAAAAAAAGAAGAACAGAGTCTATTTCTAAAGACCCTTTACTAAATAACACCCACAGAGCACGAATAATAATAATAGACCATAAATATGAATGAATGAATGAGACAAGAGAGGAAGAGGAAACAAATGAACGTCATATCCTCCTCTGACTTTCACCTAAAACAAATACAATCCCTCTCTCCATAACTTAACAGGTAGGCACAACCACATACACATTAATTTGATCAAGAAAGAGAGGACGTCTGATCCATTTTCAATGAACTTCCAAAAACAGGATCTGGTCGGAAAGCAAACATCTGGTAAAATGATTCCTTTACTCAAGAATATCCTTTAAGAATTCTGGACCAGGCACCGTAGGAGAGATGTGTAAATGTATTTAGGACAAAATCCATTGACCTTTGACCCCGTCGTTGGGTGACATAACTACAATACGGTTCCGTCTCCATCAGGACAATAGTATTCTAAATATATTCCTTTTCCTTTATGCCCATTTCACAGGACTAACAAGGGAGACCATTAGCTCAAGGCTCCTTGCTTGATTAAACATAAACCAGTGTACTAGTCCATGTATCCAAATTTAGAGTCCCAAAAACAACAAAGTGTTTTTAGTAATGATTTGTTTCCAGAGACCTTTAGAGTTGAAGCCAAGGGTCATTTGGAGGTAGTTCCACTTTCTCAGAGGAGAAAGCATTTCCTCCAGTCACTCAAATGACTTTCTCCTCCTCCAGTTCCCACACACGTCTTCCTCCAGATCATTACTGAACCGGAGAAGGAAGGGAAGTCCCTGGCCTCCATTATAATAATAGGAACCTCCAAAAGGGTGGCAGCTGTAAGCTTTCACTCTTCCTCCTGATACCATTTGCCATTCTCTTCTAAAGTCCATATGACATTTCACAAATGCATAAATTCCTTCCATTTTATTTCCCTATGCTCTCTTAAGAGAAATGTCTCCAAAAACATGCTCACCACGGTATGCGTCATTTCCAGAATTAGATTCGAGAAGGAGTATGGAGGTTTTACCTGGTTTAAATTTAAACTGAGTGCCCTCTTAAGCCCAGAGTTCATTCATACCACATGATCATATTTCACAAAAGTGACTCCTTCCTCCTCCATTTCCAGGCATTTCTCCAAGTGAAACTTAGGACTAATGGATCATCAAATGAAATTTACTCCTTCCCACAAATTTTTGGGTTGTGGGTAAGACTCACAAACTAAACAGCCTTCAATTTGTATCCCATAGAGTCCAAACCCAAAACTTCAAGGCTACACTTCCACCAAAAGTTATCGTTCTATAAAATTACCCTGAAGGCTTCCTCCCAATTACTTACCTTATCATAAAAGCCATAATCATCTTCAGTCCTATTTTGTCCCAGAAGTCGATCCGTCTCTTGGTCAGTATCTGCATCTGCAATTTAAAAAAAAACATAATTTTAGTTGGTTTGCGGCTTGAATGATAGTAAACTTTTACTCTTATCTTAAGAGTTCCAATAATCTAAAGGGTTCAAAATCCCATATGGTCCGGATTCCCATCAAATAGTTGGATCATTCTTTGGAATTTGGATCCTGGGAACCCACGCAGCATACCCTCATCCCTCCCCTGTTCCCATTACTCGAGTATTTCAATTTTAACTCCTTGAATAAGAAGCTATGCAATGTTGGCAATGACTATTTACACACTAATAGAAGATCATTTATCTGGGATCGAATATCGACCCATCAAGTCCTAAATCCTATTTCCGGCAGTTTAGTTAAAAAGAGCTCAAAATGAGATACAAGGGGGAAAGGAAATCAAGTTCCATAATTCATACACAAAGTAACAACATCATTTTGGGAGCTATTCCAACTACATCTTTGTCCATCCAGTATAAAATGGTGACCTCTTCAGGCCCTAAATTCCCCCATATCATCCCTACTCCAAAACCTCTTATCATCATCACTTCAATGGTTATGGGTATAAATGAGCAGTCTTACTCAATTGCGATGATTCAAGATTCATTCCTATGCAAACTGCATAAGTTTGGGATTTTATTCTAAAAGTTGATTCATTTGACCTCAACCAAATATCTGAGAGGTTTAATCCTCCGGTGAAGAGTCCATTCAATTATGCAGATGGTCCATTTCACCAATTTCAAATTAACCCATTCTTCGTTTCATGGTTTCGGGATTCCCAAATTAAATTCTAAAGTGGTTTGGCTGATGTCTGTGCTCAGGTGAGGAAAGGATCCCAAAATGACATGAGAATATTATGCAAAATTTATAATGAGGATCTATGTCCAGATTAAAAAAGAAGTTGAGATGAGAAAAGTCTTTGAATGATAAGAAGACAGTGAAAGTTCCCTGGGTCACAATGTCAAATGACCACTTTGGCTCATTTCGAAATTCTCTCGGCAAAAAGTTACAATATGTCTTACATCGTTGAGAAATCGGGCTAGTAATAGTAATACAGGGATCTTTAAGCCTTTAAACAAATGGATTTTTTCTAGTAAAAGTTAGAAATTGACAATTCGAATCCTCTTTCCGAAAGAAGGCAAGGTTTCCAAAAATGTGTAAAATCCGTCTGTAGCAGGATTCGTTTGGACATGAGCCCATGTAACATTCCGAGAGTAGAAACCAGTGAGCCCAAAAACAAACTTTGGGCTAACAAGCACAAGCAGGTTGTAAGAAATAAAAAAACACAAAACTAAATCAACATCATGAAACCTCAAACTCCAATGACCCATATTCCTGTCACAAACAAAACCAAAACTCCCTTAAACGTGTCACCCGAAGTAAGAACCCCCAAACTTCCTGAACGTGCTCATTCCATAAAATGCATTATTTTCTTCCACTTCCACAGATATGGTATGCACTTACAATATGTAGTATATACTAAATTTTTGTATCATTTACGGGGCCAAACCAAAAAGATCTGAAAGAAGTTGTAGAAATACAATAAAAACCTATCTGTTGCATGTTCAATCATTCATCCTGTCAGGTCTTTCTGTGACTGTCTCCCCCTTCAATTAAGGACTCTAAAGCATTCTTCCTGGAACAAGGAAAGGGACTGGAGACAGGTGGAGGAATTTCAGAAGACTAAACAACCCGAGAGACAAGAGACAAGTCTAAATTTTTATTTAAAAGAAAGTTTCCGTTCCTACTCCATTCTTTCCATCAAACCATCTCAAACTTTTACACAAGTTACCTCTATTCGAAATCGGGAAGTCCCATCCCAACATATAGAAAATTTAACTTTTTTCCTCCACTAATTCATAGTATCCTTATTATTAGAGTTGTAAGGTCTGGAGAACTTCATCTTATTCCCACACTTCCTCATCATCATCATCTTAAATGACTCCTGTGTGCAGAACTAAACTGGACTCAGAAATCTGGGCAAAATGGGGAAGAATCACCAAAAGAAAGAAAATCCCAAAATTTGAGAAGAACACACAGTTCATTCCAAACACACACGTGTGACATTAAAAGAAAGAGAATAAAACGAAAAAAGTGGGGGAGGTCCTTTGTCATTATTACAATCCGGAGCGAACCACTTCCTCTCCCCGAGTCCATGACCTGTCAAAAAAATTGGAATGGAATGAAGGAGAAAGCAAAGTACTTTCCCCCTTCTTCCAGCCCCCTCGTGCACAACAAACATTAGTTTTCTTTTCTGGTTGAGAGAACCTCAATGAGATTTTTCTACTTTCTCTCTTCCAACCAAGGCTCAGTCAGGGAAAGAGAGGTCAGCCCTGAGAGTAATTGCTATTTGGATCCACTGTTTTCTTCCTAATAAAAATAAAAAATGGAAATGGAGGGTTGAGCAAAAAATAAATAAAAGGATTTTCCAATTTCCGAAAAATAAAAAAAACATGGCATTTGAACCATGTTATTTTGATCGTGGGAGACCCGAGTGCACCTCCTTATATCTACATATGATGAACACTTTGTTCATGGGAATAATTATTTTGTTTTTGGTTCTAACAGCCTGGCTCCATATGGATTTTATTGAGCTCTGAACTCAACTTCAAATCTTAATCTTCTTGGGACCAACAGAATATTATTTCCAATCTCCTCTCTCTTCATTTTTTCTTCCACTCTATTAATTTTACCCAAGAATGAACAATTGGAGTTTTCCCAGAACCAAGTAATACAGTACATTTATTAAAAAACTGAACCTTGTCCGGCTTAACGAAAATCCAGTAATTATCTTTCTATTCCAACTATTTTCAGAAGGAAGATTGGAAAACCAAAATGATGACTCTCCATTTATAATATTTCAAAAGTAACAATTTGAAAGGGAAGATCCACACTTAACTACAAGTAATTCTAGAATTACAGTCCAACATTTTCTAACCCTATTCATTTATAACACGTCGCTCACTTCCTTGTCTTACATTTTACGATAGCCTCCAAATGGGACTGATGTTGAGTCCTTCCTCCGTCCTAAACACAAAAAGGCTTTTGAGTCCAACATAGTTATTGATCATCCAGACCAGACTTCTTCCTCCTCAAGTAAATGAGCCCAAAAAGAGGCCAACAAGAGGAAGGGAAGAACAGGGAAACAACTTCATTCAAAATGTTAAAGAAATTCACACAAGTGTATGAAATAGCTCCTATTTCCAAACGAGGGACTTGCTTCCGTTGTGTTCAAGCATATGGAGAAAGTCACTGGGCTTTCTCCTCATCTTGATATCAGCCCAGTCCAGACAACCTTGTTCTATTCTACTGTATTTTACTAACTTTTACTTTTTAAAAAGCTTAATTTCTCTGGCAGTCAGCCGGACTCATTCTCATCCATTCTTTCCCTTTGTTTTCTCCAGGAATCCATCAAAACTTAAAGACAAGAGCTGAACTTTTTGTTCCCTGATGATGAGCATGTTTGTGATAAAGGTTCTTCTAAACCCTAAGAGTTATTAACAGAAACGAAACTTAAGCTTAAATTCCGGTCCAATAAAAATTGGGAAACACTTGTGAAACTTATTTACTTGAAGGATCCTGGTGGGATATGAAACTTATAAGTTATTATTATTTATTACAAAGTTAAAAAAAACAAAATATGGAAAACTTGAGTCCTCTTTTCTCCTCATACAATATCATTCCTTCTTGAAGGTGTCAGAACTATGTGATGCTCCATCCCTCAAATGAGGAGAGAGTTTTTAACTATTTTGTCCTTACATCACTTAATGCCTTCAAAAATGTCTCATTCACTTTCTCTCAACTTGGAAGGAGATGAAGAAGAGACACTCAATTTCTCTCCCAAAAGGACCTGACTCTAACAGTTTCCTC
>JAQIYE010000424.1:0-12929 GCA_034699765.1 Xenyllodes armatus
ACATGGTGGAACACTCATTTAAGGAGTCAGAGAGAGCACGACGAAGACTGTTGTCACGGTCAAATATTCCCCAAGTAGCCTGAAGAACAGAATCCAAAAGACAATCCCCTGCAGATCGATTCCATAGGGCATATAAACGAGAGCTCAGTCTTTCGGTGACCTCGTCAGACCAGTTGATAATTTGACCTTCCTCAAGTTCCTTTTGTACATCTCGATCCAAGGCTTCATCAAAAAGGGTTTCTAATATATCTGGACTCAAGTCTTCAGTTTCTGCAAGGAAAACCAAAATTCCAAGATTACATCATATCAAGGTATTAATTTTGTGAGGAGGATTACATGATTCAAACTGGAATTGTTGAATTTATAAATCGAATCAATAGTTCTACTGAAGAACGTACCAGAAGGTAAAGCAAATGTAGCTAATTCAGACATGTAATAGCAACGAAAAGTTCCTTTCCGTTGCCGAATTGTTCCCATTGCGTGGTGACGAATAGCAATAGCAAGATCAGGAGCAATACATGATGGGACTTTTTTCACTATGGCTGGACTACTATCAACTTGGGACAGTAAAATTTTGAGTACATGTTGTTGATGAAACCTATTTATAAAAACATGTATATTTGAAATTAATAGCCTGTTACATCAATTTCCTAAAATAGTTGTAGTGAGAACAGACTATCTCGTCAATATTTCTGGGATTTTTTAATACCTCAGAGCCAGATGAACTAAGGTAAATCCTACATCAAAAGCAGATGGACGATCTAGGGCAGCAACTTCACTAGCAGTAAGTTGTCGAGCTGGATCGCCGCCAGCGGCTAAATATCTTTCTACAGGACCAACGTTTCCATCCACAACCCCACAACAAGCCTCCAACCATCGTCCATCCATGTCCCTGGATTTTTCTGTGTTAACCAAAAAAGGAAAATTTCAACAAATCAGTTTTGGTTCATCCATTCAACTTACAATTGAACATTAGCAAATCTTTTAAAAATCATTACTTTCTCGCTTATTTTGTGAATTTGAGGCAAGTCCCCCTTGGACAGAGGATGCACAACGATTATTAATAAATCCTCTAACATTGTCGGATCCAAAAGATCGGCCTTGGGTTTGTTCATTATTCTCAATTTTAATAGATGAGAAATTCCCCTGAATGGATTTGAAATCTTCTTCTGGTGTGTTTCTCCGAATACGTGAGGTCTCAGCCCTTGTTTTATAGCACATTACACACTTTGTAGAACGTGGCCAATTATCATAAGTACAGAAAGAACAACTCCATTTCCCACCGGGATTGGCCTGATTAGGGCTAGAGTTGCTCACTGAAGGAGATGATGCAGAAGGACTTCGGCTGGCAACTTGGGTACTTTGGAAAGGTATTCTATTTGTTAATTGGTCCAAATTTCGGGCACCAGATTGTCCAAGAGTCTTTGAAGTGTCAGATGGATAATATGAAATTCGATCTCTTAAAGTACTTTGGAGATTATTGGCTCCTGGACCTTCATTCTCTGGAAACTGAGCAATCGCTCCATAGTCTCCAACTCGATCCCGATTTGAGTAATTATTCCATTTGAAATTAGGATTCTGAATTCCCTTCTCGCTAATCAAATCATTTGAGTCCAAGTCAGAAATTTTTATGATGGGATCAGAGTCGTCAGGAAATAGAAAAGATGAGATTGGGGTCAGCTCATCAGTGGGTCCATCATTGGAGTCCCTTTGAGTCTCACATTGTGTACACCTTAGAGCTTTCGGCCAGTTTAAATATGTACAGACTGAACATGCCCACTTTCGTGATGCGTCACAGCTTGTTTCCATTCTAGCACATTCATGTGATTCGACTCTTAACGCTGAATTTGTAAAACAAAATGTAGAAATTACATGAAATATAAATTTTACCAATCTTCAGATACAAATATCACTTGTTAAACAGAGGAGTCTGTTTATTTTACCAGTGCTTCAACCAGATTCCGAATGTTTCTTTTGTAGTATTTTGGTCCAAACAATTTGCTTCCCAATGTTCAATTTAACTTAACTTGATATCCAATCCAACTTATTGGCTAATTCGTTTTAGCTCCGCTCCAGCCTAGATGATGTTCAATCTCAGGAGGTTTACACCATTATATTAAGCTACATCATCCTGAACCTGAAATATATTAAAAATCCCGATATATAATCAACTCATTGCATTTGGATTTCAAAACAGAATTGAATTTCAAAGTAGAATCTCTCTTTTTCTCTGATTTACTCTAACACTCACCAATTGTAAAATTATACTGACTGAGGCTGCCACTGATTACTCATGGAAATTTGAAGCTGTGTAACTATAGTTGGTATCCAAAATAAATAAGTAAAATGAGCTTCAGCTTTGTCACACGGTCACACTGACTGGACACTAGAAATGAACACTCTTATTATATTGGTTGGGCCTGGATGATTTTGATAAAAATAAAAACCAAAAAATTAACAACAATCCATACAATTACATATAATCTGTAATCACACCAAAAAATTCTAATAATTGACCCACATTCATTATTGTAGTTAAATATATAGGCTACGTACCGTTTTCTTTGTTCACTGCATCCTTCCATCCATGGATGAGTTCAATAACATTTAACTGAAATTGATCATTAAAATTAAATCCCAATTAGTTAATCATCTTAAATTGACATTTTTTTGTAAACAAAGACACAAAATCATAAATTATTATAAACTAACCTCTGTACACTTTTGTATTCCGGAACATTTAAACAAAGAAAGGTAAATCTACTAATCCTCACTTGAAAAAACGTTACTTTTAACTTTGTATCCTTGATTCCTAACCAAAAATTAACAAACTAATCAATCACCATTAAAAATTTAAATATATAATAATAATTTTCGTATCTCTCATATAGACTGACTATACTGTGGTTTCTACATTAAATTAAAACATCAAAAAAAAAATAATGAATGGGAGGCGGAGAGGAACTTTTTTTTTCTTCTCTAAATCATAAACCTAATTTTGTGTTTCTTGAATATTTATTATTAATCAGTGACTCCTGTTTCCCCTAATAAAGATTCAATTAATCAGTGAACGTATGGGGGAAATCATAAATAATATATATTTTTATGTGAGGGTTTAAGGATATGTGGGAATTGGGTTCCATGCATCAAAGACGAGGAGGAAAGTTTCTCTTGTTCTTGTTCTACTACTGCGCTTCTTGTTTTGTTTTAACCGTCTCAACTTGCCCCAGTTTTGTTTACCAAAATTGCCGTCGCGTCGTCCAAATTTTGTCAAAATTTGCAAAATACGTAGAAATTGCAAAAAATTCAAATCGTTATTTTTTTGTTTTGAACAATTTCTCCTTGTTTTACGAATATCCAAAATGCACTAACAGATTATAATGAGATTTTTTGACAATAGGGAAGCAAAACAAGGTTATTCTGGAAGCTCAAGCAAGGGAAAGAAAGGTTCCAAACGTTCCAAGGTCAAGGAGGGTTCATGTATGTTCATGTCCATCATGTTGATGTGTTTGCTGTTTTGGATTGGATTCGGATTATAAAATGGCTCTCTCTTGTGCTACAGATCCTCTTTTATGGCTTGATTGACGTGACTTGAAGGTCATGCACAAACAAGACAACATAATAACACGGATAAGTAGGATTCAGTATTCAAGGTCATTGCTTTTCTTATATGTATATTTTACATGAATGAGTGGATACTGAATGTGTCCGCAATATCCTCATTTTAAAATCCAAAGCTGGTATTGGTTTCAGGGGTTAAAAGTTGGTTTTGCAGAGGTTCTATATAATTCAAATATTTTACAAAATTGACGATTTTGGGTAAAATTTTTACTTGAGGTTACAATGGATATAATGGGAAAGGCACTGTTATGTAATTATGATGGTTGGACAACTTTCTGGCTAGGAATTGAAGGAATCGAAATTAAAGGTGGTACGGCACTGGCTAATATTAAGTGGAAGGTCATAAGTATTTTACCTGTTGACTTTAACATGTGATGTCATACTTCACTTTATTCCCGAGTTTCATTTCATTGATCAATTACATTCGCTGTCACTCACGAACAAGGTCACAAACTTAAATTTCTTTAACTAGCACCAATTTCAAGGTCAATGGCATTTTTTTCCTCAAAAGAGAGTTAAAATGTCATGCCTGATTTGTTTTGCATATAAGAAACATTGGACAATATCATCATAAAAGGTCTTGCTTCAAGTGGAACAGCTCATTTGTCTAAAAATTTCTCAATTTATGGCTTCCACAATTCCAATGCTATAATCTATCAAGGTTCCTAATAGGAAAGCCTTCGTATTATTACACAGTTTGTATCGCGAATTTGCTCAAACATTAGTAACTGTACCAATCAAACATTGTTAAAGTAAAGCGTTTCAACAAACTGCTTCACATTTGGAAGCAATTAAGCAAAAATCGCAATGATGCAATAATCTTCTGCAAAAACAGCGTGCAAATAAATTCTTCTAAATTTCATCGTACAACCGGCCATCATCGGGACCAATTAAGAAATTACTTTCAATCTTCATTAAAATGTTTCAAAAAATTGCTTCTCAAAATGCTCTCAAAAAATGATTTTCTGAAACGACAAAAACCCCATTCCATCCCCATCCCTTCTTCCTCGACGTAAAAATCCAAATCCCAACAAGAACAAGATTGAGGAGGAAACTCAAATTTTTATATAAAATCAATCAAACTATTCAAATCCCAACCTAAATGTAAACGCTTAACTTAATAGTCATTAAGGTTAATCTCAATTAAAGGTTAACCTTTTAATTTTAAAAGGTCAGGGGTCAAGTTCCACGCGGAAGGGGGAATTAAAATACATATAACAACATGAATAACATATGAGCTCATCTATAAACTATATCGGAAATAGGGAGAGTTTAACTATGAATTATAATAATTACAATTAGCAAGGGGCTTAATTATAATTAGGTTTCAAAATCATTAACTTCAATTCATATCACTTGTCCTATATTAGATATCAAGGATCTCAGAATTTATATATTTAATTAGCCATATTACACTGGGATTTTGTAATTTATAATTGATTTGGTCAGCGTACTCAGCTCAGCAGTGCTATTTCTGCTTAAAAAAAACTGATGAGTTTCAAGATGTCAGCTTAAAAGGTGGAGGATAAAAATACCAAAAAAGCCAAGTAAGTTTAGTTGGATTTAATTGAAATTAATTAAATCATATCCAAATTCAGCATTAACTAACTGCCTACTACAGAGTAAATTAACTCACGTTAAGACATTAAGGTAAAATTCCATTTTGTATTGCTATTTTCAGGACAGAAGGGAGTAAAATTGTTAAAAGGGCCAGTAATCAGAAGGTCGTGGCGTGGCTGTCATTTCAGAACAGGAGGACGTGACGTTGATCAATCATAAAGTCAAGGTCAGAGCCGTCTGTGAAATCTTCTAGTGTAAGTTAACCAGATATGAAATCCTATGATCGAAATTGTAGAGAGCAACTCAATAATTCAATTTGATTTTTTAGCAAACTACTCATCCCCAGCTCCAGGTTGCAGGTGAACGGTGTACGGGTCAAGGCGTTTGAAGCTAAATTATTGGATATTGAAAATGGACAAGAATGCTAATGCCCTTCCTCTGAAACGGATAAATATTGATGAGCCAAGATGGGATCAAAGTACTTACATGGGCCGTGCCAAACATTTCTTTGTGACCACCAATCCTTTGAACCTTCTCTGTACATCCGCCGAGCTCGAGAAATCACGGGACATTGTTACAAGATATAAGTAAGGAATTGGCATTTTCAATGAAATTAAATGATTTTGATTTCAGTTGCACTGTTATATAACATGATTGAGCTAAGCTTTTTGATGTTTTATTAGGCGTGGAGAGAACGTCCCAGGTTTAACAGAGGATGAACTTTGGCGATCGAAAAATGTGTATGATTCTGCATTTCATCCTGACACTGGAGAAAAAATGATCATCATTGGAAGGATGTCAGCCCAAGTACCTATGAACATGTCAATCACTGGTTGTATGCTTACGTTTTACAAGAGTTCGCAAGCTGTAATTTTCTGGCAGTGGTTTAACCAGTCCTTCAATGCCGTCGTGAACTATTCCAACAGGAGTGGAGACTCACCAATAAGCGTTTCGTAAGCAAATTCAGTTTTCTTCCCTGCATTGACTGCATAGCTTAGATTGAATTATTAAGGGATACCAAGGCATATTACTCAGTCCGTGTCTTGTTTTTGCAGGCAATTAGGAACATCTTATGTTTTAGCTACTAGTGGAGCTCTAGTCACAGCACTCGGCTTGAACAGTCTAGTCAAGGTGAGGCACCTAAGTAATTTGGTTTCTATTACAATTACAGTTCATTTAAATTAATCAATGGCCTCTGGCTTTTGGCTCCTCTGTTCTTAGCTTTCTTTAAAATCTCATGTATGTTAACTTCTTACTTAACCCTTAGAAAGCACCACCACTGATTGGAAGATTTGTCCCTTTTGCAGCCGTGGCTGCAGCGAATTGTGTCAACATTCCGATGATGAGAATGCAGTAATTAAACATATCTTTTTATATTTATATTGATATATTTTAAAGTCAAGCCAGGTAGAGACCAAATGGTGTGGTATATTTTCACAATACCTGATATTGTCGTTGTCGATCCCCTGAAAAATCGAACGTTAGTTCTTTCCTCTTCCTTTTACCTCGTAGATCTACAAAAAAGCTTTTGACCAACTAGCACCTCATATATATTCTAAACTTCTTCTTATACGAGCCTAGTCATATGAAAGTTACTAATTTTAGAGAACTGACAAATGGAATTCCTATCCTTGATGAAAATGGAACTCGACTTGGAGAATCCAAGAAGGCTGGTCAAGTGGGGATAGCCTCCGTAGTTCTCAGTCGAATTTTAATGGCGTCTCCTGGAATGAGTACTGAATTTTAAATACTCTCTTTTACTATTTTGTAACAAACTGTCTGCTTTCTTTGTAGAGAGATCCAAAATGGGACAGTGATTACGGATGCAGAGGGACAACGCTTGGGGGTTTCTACTGTTGCTGCTAAGTCGGGCATTGCTCAAGTGGTTTTGTCTCGCATTGGCATGGCTGTTCCTAGCATGGGTACTTCAATATTATGCTAATTTGGGCTAATTAATGTTGCTTTTGGTATTACTATCGTAAAATTGTACCCGGCTTTTGGTGTACTTTATCTTTCACGGAGAAACTACTGCTTCTCAATCAATCCTTTAATTGATAGCCTTCGACCGGCTTTAATTTTCAAAGTCATTGTAGACGAGGCAATGCATTTCTAAGGGCATAAAGTCTCGGATCCATCCAACTTGATGGTTTAATGAATAATACGAATTTGCAATGTTAATGTTGGAGGTCGCAGTGAGTTTAATCACTTTACAATCTTTCGCGTCCTCTAATAAGCCTACAAGCGCCGTTTAAAAAATTATTATTATAAACTAAATGTTACGAAAGAGTACAGGATAGCCTAATTAGTTTCGAAAGCTCGATTTCTCTTGAAAGATCACTCACATCTTATATGTGAATTTTTCACAGTTGAGCCATATCTTGAACGCTCGTTCAACTAACTCATAATTGTTGATATTTTGTAGTCTTCTGAAAATTCGCCTTAGGTAATTTGCCACATCACTTTTGTATGAAAATTGAAATATCTGTATTTTTCCAACGTTTTTCCTTATCTCTGGTCTTATTGTTGGGATTGGATTGGGCAGGGAAGCTGAATGTTAGTTATAAATGTAGATATATTGTTAAAGTCCATGATGGCTTTATGGCAAGACCATGGGGTCACCGGAGTCATCATGAACTTTAGCTTTGGCTCAGATTATGTAACAAAGGGTTTAATTTTCTTTTGTTTTTTGTTGCGGGTCCAGATGTTTAAGGATTATTTAACTGTTATTAATTAACCTTTTTCAACATTTTTTACACAGTTTTCCCACCTATCCTGATGGATAGACTTGAACGGCGTGGAGTTCTCGCTCGGTATCCTTGGATTGGAGCCCCTCTGCAAGTACTTCTTTGTGGATTCTGCCTCACATTTGCAACTCCAATGTGTTGTGCCCTATTTCCACAAAAATCAAGCATTAAGGTGTCGAGCCTGGAGCCTGAACTTCAGGTAATTGTTTTGGAAATTTGTTTTACGGGTCAGGTTTAAAGCTGATTTTTTTTGGCTGGTCATAATTGCTAATGCTGATTTGTGTAATGAATTTAGGAACGAATCAAGAAGCTTCCAAATCCACCAACTGTGGTCTACTACAACAAAGGACTTTAAATCAATCAAGTTTCGTCCATGGAAGTCAGGATCTTCTGTAGTGATTCAAAGTTCAACAGAACGGTAGAGTAGGATCAACACGTCTCTTCCTTTGATCTTAAATGATAAAAATCTCGTAGTTATTTCATGGATCTGAGCCTAGATCTGAATATGAATAGGAACATTTTCCGTGACAAAAATCAATTACATATTGCATGGATATTATAGCCAAAATTCTAGCTTAAAATAAAAGGCATTACAATTAACTGAAAACTGCAATTAGCAAATGATCAAAAACCCTTAGGTTCAGAATTCCTATATTTTGAGTTGAATGAATTTAATTTCAAGTTCCTAATCCATGACACTGCCTAATTTAAACTCTGAACTGTGTTCTATCAAAACCTGTGTATTTTTTGTTCAAAGCGGATTAATTTTTGTTTCTGGCCACGTACTTAAATTTTTGGAGAAAATGGCTAATGGAAAACTAAATTGAGATGGGATATTAAGCTAATGGTTGAAATAGTCAAATTCCTAGAAATTTGGAGTTCTAGTTGTTCATTCAATTTATGGATAATTAGAGTTGTGACAATAATGTGAAGACAATAAATATGTCTGGGTTCTAAATTGAAAGTTCTAAATTCGAGAATTGAAACAAAGATTTTGAAATTAGCATTTATAAACTAGAAAATGATTTTTTAGCATAGTTTTAACCTCTCATAGAATTTATGAGAAAATCAAGTGATTTTGAACAACACTCCACATATATGACTAATTCCAGCATTTGCTTGAGCATTTTATTTCATGCATTTGTTTGTACAATACAAAGCATTAGAAATAATTCAATAAGATTACAAGTTAATTATTGCAAATAGGAAGGGGTGAAATTATGACTTGGTTTACAGTTTAAAGAATTCATTTACAATTAAGATTCCATGACCTAATAATATTGAATTTCTTTTCTCATTTACTAGTTGAGTTTCCTTCAGTAGGGAGAATGATGAGGGGCTTATTTTTTCAGCTTTCAGTTATATTCGCCAACGTGGACGAGCCTTGAGATTCTCCAGAAGTATCACGTAATGTTTTCGTTCATCAAGGCCACGATACTTGTTAGTCCTGGAGGTTGAGGATTCATTTTTCCCGTAGCCGCTGCTGGTGACATTTAGCCATGGTGTTTTTCGTTGAGTGGCTGGGACGTGCTGTTTAGCTCGAGTTTGAGGAAGGGTTGAAGACGGTCGAAGTTTAGAATTTGCTGAAGATGGCCTATTATTTTGAGGAATGGTTGAAAAAAGTCGACTTTTCGAATTAGCTGAAGATGGCCTATTATTTTGAGGAAGGGCTGAAGAAGGTCGACGAATGGTTGAGACTGCAGAAGGTCGACGTTGAGGTATGGCCGAAGAATATCGACGAGAGTTGATGATTGGGGAAGCTCGACGTTGAGGAAGGGCAGAGGATGGTCGACTTACAGCACGAACTGGAGAATGTCGACGTTGAGGAAGAGCAGAGGATGGTCGACTTGTAGCGAGGATTGGGGAAGGCCGACGTTGACCAATGGCTAAGGAACGTTGCGCTTGAGCTAGTTGTGACGAGGATCGACGCTTTGGAAGGATTGGGGAAGGTCGTCGTCGAGGAAGCTTCGAGGAGGTTCGAAATTGAGATGGAGCCGATGAAGGTCGAGATTTAGGAATTACTTGTTCCCGTCCTTGTACTTTCAATATGGAAATTGGCCTGCTCATAAACATAAAAGGTACGAATAAGAAAGAGTTACTAAATAATTTTTCTAAATACAAAATATCAAATCGAAATTATTTTCTACCTTGTCATTTCAGGGTTAAGCCTTGGGGTCTCAGGAAGGGCTCCTGGCTCAACCTCCTCAAAACGAACCTTCCGTTCAACCATGGACTCTTGCCTTGAAGGAACCATTGAACATCGATTACCAAATTCTTTGGCATTCAGGAAGGACAGGGTTCCAGAAGGAGCACTTGATGAAGAATCTGAACATATCAACTTGTGAATGGCCAAAGTCCTGGTTGAGTACTTACGAGTCCCATACCAGCCAAATTGCAAATCTTTGGAGCTTGGTATACCATTTGCATTAATTTCCTCTTGCTCAGAAGGATCCTCGACAGAGGTCAATAGGGAAGGAAACATATTTGTGAGACGGAACATGGTTTCAACATTTGTGATTCCTTTGAATCCAGAAAATAGCTCCTCATCCTCTTCCTCCTCTCCAGAATTATTATTATTTGGACTTGAGTACAAGGTCCTTAGACGGGATAATTTTTCCTCTTGACCCTTTGGATTTCCAATAATCTCAGAAGCCGAATTGGTTTGAAGTCCAGATGGTCCACCCATGCAACTAAGGACACAGTCTACATCAACTGGCTTCAATTTCTTGAGGAAACTTTTAGTTCCAGCAGCATTCTTGTACCGTTTTGGAAGTAATTCCCCAAGGACTGAATGTGGAGATGGTCTTGAAACAATCTTGACATCGGATTTGGACTGACCCTTTAGTTTCTTGCTTGAGCTTGAGCCCCCAGACTTGGCATTGGAGTTCTTTTGTAAAATGACCTCCATGGATCCTTTGGACTCTTCTGGATAAAGTTGTGAACCAGTATCCTTGTCCAGAGCCTTTAAGGGGACATCAAAGGCCTTCCCACTCAACCATTCATTTTCAAATACTTCATCAGTGGTCCGGTAGAGGTCTGGATCACGGTAATAACCTGGATGAGTATTACCTGGTGGTCCAAACCATGAGAGTTTCCTCATACTTGGACTGATGAGGGATTGTTGATCTTTTGAGGTTGTTGAGGACTTGGATGATGACGAGGGTCCAGGATTATTTTGTTGGGGATGATCCTTCATAATGGCTTTTCGGGAAAGGCTGTATGCACGATGAGCCAGTCGAAGTTTGACCTTTGCAGACTCAACCAGATCATCTAATTTCTCAATAGGAAAGTTACATTTGGATTGAGGGGAGGCCCTTAGGAGGATTGGGATCTCTTCAACTTCAGCACCCTCTTCAGCACCCTCTGCTTGAGCTTGTTCTTCAAGGAAAAGGAGAAGGTCCTCATCGTAGTCGTCGTCTACTGGATCTGAATCCATTTTTGTAATCTGGCCCCTTATTCTACCTTCAGCAGCAGCAACAGCCTTAGCCCAGCTACAAGGAATTACTTTTGAATTGTGGCTTGAATCCGAAAGGTCAAGGTCATGCATTTTTTAAATTTTTCAAATAATTTTTGAAATTCAAAATTCACGCTCTTGTTTTAAACAATGCTCAGTTGCCTTAGTTATGTTGCGTTGGCAACATGGCCTTCTTACGGCGACGCTAATGAAATGATTTTTTTACAATTGACTCGGGGAATGAAACTTTGGGGAAATGGTGAAAATTGATGGAAAAAAGGCTAATGGCATGCCGGAATTTCAAATTATTGTTTAGAAATGGTCGCAAAAATTACAATTAAATCTCCAGCCAGTATGAAAAGCAAAATTTTACATGATTAAAATTATTACATGAAATAAATTAGAAATATGATTAAGCCAAGAATTTGGAGATTACTGGTCACATGCATCTTAATTTTCCAATTTTACAGGATTTTCATATTTCAATGAATAAAATAATTTGAATTTTAAAATTTAAAGGAAAATTTTCATTTTGGACCTTTTTGAAAAGGTCATATGTCCAAAGTTATGTAGTTGCCATGGGGGCCATATGCCATCTTCTGATGACCTCAAAAATTTTTTCTTATTGACAAGGATTTGTTATTCGGGCTCATTTGCTTCCTGTCCGTCCAAGGGATAACACGTATATATTCTCAACTTTTCGTGGGCTCTCAAGAAAACCTAAAAGGTCAATCACCTTTCCCAATTCCTACACTCAAGTTTCTGTGTAAAAGGTGCCAGCGGCAGCCCAAGTTCTGATTCAAAGTATCTGGCAAAAAAAGGTAAGAATTTGGCATTGAGACCGTTTTGACCTTTGACCCCCGTGACATTTGCCTGACCAGCCAGTAGATTTGAACCCGTGACCTTTGTCTGACCTGATTGTTAATTGGCCCCAAGACCTTTGCCTGACCTGCAAGTTTATTGGCCCCGTGACCTTTGCCTGACCTGCAAGATTATTGGCCCCGTGACCTTTGGCTGACCTGCAAGCTGATTGACCCGGTGACCTTTGCCTGACCCGCCATTTGATTGTCCCGTGACCTTTGTCTGACGCGCCATTTGATTGTCCCGTCCGTGACCTTTGTCTGACGCGCCATTTGATTGTTCCGTGACCTTTGTCTGACGCGCCATTTGACTGTCCCGTGACCTTTACCTGACGTGCCATTGATTGTCCCGCGACCTTTGTCTGACCATCCAGTTGATTTTTCTCGTGACCTTAGCCTGATCAGCAAGTAGGTCTGACTCATGTGACCTTTGCCTGTCCAACACGCACACTTGACCGCCGTGACCTTTGTCTGCCCTACCCAACGATTGCATTTGACCCCTTTGACCTTTGCTTACCCAGAGTTTACGTTTGACCCCTGTGACCTTTGCCTGTCCAGAGTTTCCATTTGACCTCTGTTTGGTTTATATTTCAGATACACCTCCAAGGTACAATCAAGATGTCTTTACCGATCTCTCAGTTGGCTGCTAAGCCCATGACCCTTCGTACTACTACAAATTTTGTGAGTTCA
>JAQIYE010000425.1:0-12925 GCA_034699765.1 Xenyllodes armatus
AAAACCGTAAGGGAGGGAATCTTTCTTGGTCTTTGAATCAATTTTTGTAGTCATGTACCCTTCCTTTTTATTTATTATGGTTTCAAGGAAGTCCTTTTGTAAACGGGGAGTAGCTCTTAAGGGTCCTCTCTACTAAAAAAACTAACGGTTCCCTTTCTTCAACTTTTTTTCATTTCTGGTTGATCGTATTATATCATCAATACCATCAAAATTCCAGTCCTCCTGAACCTTTTTTGGGGTTTTTGTCTGGATCTTCATAATTCTTATTCCAAAGGTTTCAAGAAAAGATCCGGTTAAAAAACCGTTCTTTTTAAAGTTTTTTTGAGGTGTCAGTACAATACCTAAGGAGAGGAATGACATCAATTGATTAATAAAAAAATTTATGAAAGATTCAAATTTGGTCTATTCAATATATTTAAATGAACGGAACCAATGCAAGTATTCATATTCTAAAAGTTGAATTTGAATTTATTAATTTTTGAATGAATTGATACTGAAAGGAAATGAGGTTGATCTGGTTTCATTCCCCCTTCAATCCTTCCATAAATTTGGGTTCAATGGTTTTGGCTTTTTTTTTACAAAAATTGGATCAAGGTTACATGTTATGCTGGATAGACATTTGTATATGGAAAAAAGTTAGAAAAGTCGCAAAAAATTAGATTCAGTTATTTTTCTTGTTGAGCCAGATCGACAAAAAAATCCATTTCCCTATTTATTGAACCCTAACCAAAATTTATTTTAAGTAAATAAATAATATTGGAATGTAACTCAATCTTATTCAAAGATAGGTTGGGAACCCATCCTCATTCCTAAGAATTATTACTATATTAGTAAAAATGACAAAAACTTTAACTGGATCATCATTGATAAAAACATTCTAGTGAAATGAATGAGGAAAAGGAAATCAGAAGAGCACAGTTAGGTTTTGTAAAAATACTAGTGCTTTTTTACTACAGATATTCAAATTACACCAACGTTAAAGAATAGAATGTAAGTGTTCTATATGAAAGATGCAATATAAAACTGAATGCACTATGTGCTAGTAGCAACTACTACTACTGGATATTATTATTATTTGAGCTACATTTCCAATGCATTGAAATTCAATATTATACGGAAGGATATCTGATATATAGAGCTAGTGCCATAACTTAAAAATAATATTTAGGATATCTATGGGATGCATACGCATACTGTGAAAAATTGGCAAATCCCTTATTGCAAACGTTCAAATTTAAACACAAAATACTGTATGTAGTTTGTGGCAAATAGAAAGGCATTCCGATTCCGATATACTTCCTTTAAATAGATGTTTGTTTAACAATTGGATTCTTCGTAGAGTACTACAATCCAATTTCTTTTCAAACATACCAATTCCATTTCCCATTGAATTGTAATAATAGAAAAAATAGGATAGGATTGAATACTTTTATTCGTTATTTGGGAAAACACCCTTCCTGTCCTGTCCCAATGCTAAATTTACTGATGGACTTTTACATGTAGTCTCTTGTGGTTTGCTAATTTACTATGCTGAGATGTACTCCAAAAACAATTGTCCTCCCGATGGCCTTGTAATCCCTTCATATTCTCTTTATCATTTTCAATCATGTCCGCGTGACACATTCTCATGTATGTACATACATTCATACATGATCCACAACGGCCGGACACACAGCATCCCACTTATACATCCATTTTTCATTTCAATCAATGGTAGTTTACTTCATTTACAGGGCTTGCTTAAGTGTATTTGTTTTGAGTGACATAACAATGAGAAGAGAAGAAGGAAGCATGGTGATATATGTTGTAATATATGAGAGTAATGTACAATTTAGGTATAGTAATTGCTCAGTTTGCATTTCATATTGTAATTTACTCTAAGATTCCGAGCTTTTGTAAGGAAGCAATCCCTTGAGGAAGTCGGGATTAAAATGTTGATTGTTGTTGATTTAGTGTTGTTGGTCTGGATTCCAATTCAAATACAATAAGGTTTCCATTTGTTACAATTTGCTGTTACATTTTATTTATTTGTAGTATCCATTTCTTTCCTGTTGGCTCAGATTAGAAGAGGGATTTAGATTTAGTTGGTCGTGTGAGTTGTTGAGAGACGTCATTTCCTGGATCTGGGTCAGGGGAATGAGTTAGTGTTAGTGAGAAAAATGCTGGAAAAAAATATTGGATAAAGAGATACTAGAGAATAAGGGATGAGAAGAATGAGGATGAACCATGATGCCCCAACATGATCTTCATTTAGTCCACAATAAATACAGAATACTCATTTGAACGGATGAACTAATTTTAGAACTCCCAAATTCACACACAAACACTCCAACACAAGGAAGAAAAAAATCAACAACCTTCTTTACTTTTAGCATTCAGAGTAGCCTTTTAGAATTGAGATGGATGACTCCTTCTGATTGATTAATTTATTGTAACGTTTAAAGTAAAAATTTAAAACTTCTTCAATCTTTTTTTGGCTCCGAAGCAAAAGATTTTTGCTTCCACGAGTATTGGTAAACAACGGGAATGAGATTGGGGTTTGGCATGGTTTGGAAAAATTGAGGAACTTTTAAGTTTTAATCCACAAACATGACTACACTCTGACTTAATGATATAAAGGCGGCCTAAATAATTAGATGTTGACAAATGAGGGTGAGATCCATACTAACCCAGGGCTTTATTGAGGTTCGCCGGGATTGTTTATTTTATGGGACTGGGTCATGAGGATTTTCATGTATCGGTTTGATTGTCCAAGGTTTGTTTTAATTTTATCTTTAGTTTTGATTAGCCTTTTAAAACTTTTGTACGATTTGGGTGAACCTTGTGTATTTTTTTAGTTCACAATAAATAATGTTCCCTGTCATTTTTTGTGTTTTTCTTTTTGTATGTTGATATTAGTTTTACAACGGAGGAGCTCCTTTGAATATACGTAGCAGGTCTCCATGTTATTTTTATTTAATGCGTGAGTGTAGAGTCCTTGCCGTTTTCTGACACTTATTTCCAAAGTCCAGCCAACTTTTATAAAATTGATACAAATGTGTAGAGCCTTAATATATTTAGAATTTCTCTATATAAACAGGCAAGATATTTTTTCGGATGAAAACAATACAAGGCCACCTTGGAAAAACCTCTCAAATTAAACGAACAAACTACATGCCGTATTGCTTCATTGCAATTTTAATACAATTAAAATAAAAATATTTTTCCTTCCAGTGAGTAAAAAAATTTCAACTCGATCTATTTTCCATACAAATTACTATTCGATTTATTAGCCAGAGCCCAAAAAAGACCAATTCATAAATATAGAACATAACATGGGACCTTTGGTGAGCCCTAGTAAACTAGTGACTGACTGACTGACTGCCTAAAAAACTTGAATGATCCGGATCCTTTCCCCTCACTCGCAATCCCATGAGGGAAAGTGTGTGTGGAATACTTTTATATGAAAGCGAAAGTAGGGAGAAAGTACAGAATCCGAAATCGGTTAGGGAATCAAGATCCTTCTACTATTTCCGCCACATCCGTTCTATTCTAGAATTTTCACATCCAGATTGAGGTTGAGCTTTTCCCTGAATGAAAAGGTCCCACAAAATCTCCCCAGGAAAAGGAAGGATGAAAGCAAGTTTCATATTTGACTCTCGTACTCGTACTTATCTCTTTAGTACAAGAGACCTTCAGGAGAAACGAACTATAACTTCAGAAACTTCCTGTACTGCTAAAGTCCCAAGGAACTTTTCTCCCGTAGTTCCAAAAATAGAGTTTTATGAACGAACCCCCACAACATTTGTGGAGGGAATAAGGCTGTTAGTTTTTGGGAAAAGGCCTTGACGTCAGTCCATGTTATCGATCCCTCTTTGACTTTCCAGGACTTCTTCCTGAAACTCTGGAACTAACCCAAAAGACTTTCCTGGAGTTTGAGTGAAAGTACTACTACTAAAGGCATGAGGAGGTGGATTGAGAGACCCAAGTGTGAGTCCTTGTAGGTTCAAAGGTAATGATTAAGTATGGAACTTCAAAAGACCCAAGACCTAAGTGAGGTTGAGGAATGAATTGAAAATGCCCTTGGCCCAGAGAATCCTTTTCTTATTCCCCAGAGGTTTTTTGGGGATATGGGGGTCTAGTTGAATTTTGTTTTAAAGAGGTAGAAAAGTTTGAGGTCAACGAGAGTTGTGACTGTGAGTTTTTTGTCAAGGCGTACGAATGAGCATCAAAGTCAATTTTTTGGCTCTAGTGCCAAAATGATAGTTATAGTAAAAGAAGACCTTGACAAATTTTGATATATTATCTCATATCAAGTGGTTCAATTGTTTGAATTGAATTTGAACCTAAAAAATTTTCTTTATAGGCTACGACATATATTTAGCTCGTCCAATTTGTCAAGGTTCGAATTTGTATGCTGTTGGCCTATCATGACCTCGAAAAAAGAAAAACTGCATTTACGTAATATCTGATGAGATGGGATGATGGTGATGTTTTTGAATGAGAGAAAGAGACGTCTTCTCCAGCTTCCAGATGGAAGAAATATAAGACAAGCCGGCATTTACCTCTGGTCAGAAATCAAGAATGAGAAAGGATTTCATCTAACATTATTCAATGTCTCCCTCTTGTCTGGACTCTTCCTCTTCTGACTCACTTCACTTCGAATCTTAAAACTATCAAAAAGTACCCAAAAACCAGTCTTTTTGCTATGTGGAATTTGTACAAATCTACCCAAAGGAAAGGGAAAAGAAGAAGAAGAACTCACATTCATGATCATGCCAAAACCCATCATTTAAGTCTTAAGTAAAAGTAGGGAGAGAAATATAGCCTCTTTTTTTCCAGAGCCATCCGGTGTACTTCTTGGTTAGTTTTCTCCATTGATCTTGATCCAGAAACCTAGTTCTAGTTTATGAAACCACCCGGGGAAAGTTAGAGCTATAGCGAGACCGGGCTTTCTAGTATTCTGTATTCCCGTTCCATTTACTCAATAAGCCTTCTTCACTCTCATTCTTACATACTTACCCCCTTCTGTTTTAGGTCAAAGTAACCTAGATGTGACACATGGTTACTTTATAGGATGATAGGAAGTTTATTTAATATGATCAAAGGAAGTATAGTTTTTCAGCCGAACAAAAATAATCTTTGAAATTTTATTTTACCAAATTTATAATGAAAAAAAATATAACTTTTCCGCTTTTATAAAGCCTATTTTGCCGTAATGTCATACAAAATCTCAACTTTTGAAATTTATAGTTAACATGAGAAGCTCATAGTTTAAGTCTAAACCCGAGGCCAAATATCAGAATAGTGAAGGGAAGACCTTGCCTTAACCTAACCTACTGCTCTCATTTCCATATTCTCCATTCATGTAGTGGCCTCTGCGTGTGTATTGAACTGTCTCTGTCTGAACATGGTTCCGTATACTTTTATAAAATTCTCCAGGAAAGAAGGTTGACCTTCTTTCCATTGGATTTACTTACAAACTTATATAAACATCCTGGACTCATCTAAAACTCGAGTACATGCACATTTATAATGGATGATGAAGTTCCCTCCCGTTCCCATTTCCCATGGGCACCGAGCCTAAAGTAAGATGACGGAAGGAACCCTCTTTTAGTTTTGTAGTTTTCTTCTTCAATAAAGACCTTTTGGAGTAGTTGCTTTCTTTCAACAAACTTTCTTTTTTGTAGGAGGAGGAGGATCCATGCTCTATTTCCATGTCTTTTTGAATTGGAGAAAGTGAGTAATTAATCCAAGGAACGACCCAAGAGACCCGGTGTTTCTTTGGAACTAAAACTAAGAAATGAGTTTTCTTTTTTCCCTGTAGTCTGTCTAGTCAGAGTTGAGATAGACAAGCCCTTCAAATATTTAATATTTGAATCCACGAGGGCATATATTACTACTACAGTGTATCTGTAAGTAGACTCTCCTCTCTCGGTTGACCTCATTCTCTTCCTGACTACAAAGATACGTATATCTGTATCTCTTGTTGAGCAATTTTAGCATGTAATATTGAGTGGATATCAGATAAGGGTAAATATTAACAGAAATAGTAAATACGGTTCTACTGTTCCTCGTTTTTTTTGGAGAAAATACAAACAATCAATTTAAAAAGTATGAATAGAATACATCCACATCCACAATGCATAGAAATAAGGTAGGCACATGTATACTATTGCGTGTTATGAGTTAGGATTATGACTTGTTTGAATTTGGATTTAAAGTGTGCATCTATACTATAGATAGTTCAACCGGAAGTTCTTTTAAACCTTCTTCCGGATATGATATTTGTGAGAGATCAGGATGTCAAATATAATAACAATTGGTAATTACGCAATGAGAGAGATTCATTCAGTTTGCTCTCTCTATTTGGCTACACTTTCGATTTTGTAATTTCATTGTATGACTGTTTAATGAAGGGACTTGACTGATTTCATGGAGATGAATTAATGAATTGTTGAGAGTTGGATTTGGGGAAGGAAGTAGAGTCTGGATTGAAGCCCAAATTTTTAAAAATTTGATTGTTATGAGAACTACCATTGAGGAGTTTTAGATTTTTCCTCGTACATACAATTATATCAGAAATATGACACAAAGCATAACGTGCTATTAGTGTAAATACTTAGTAAAAGCAGCTTTGGATATTATGTACGAAGGCAAATACATTGGTGTTCAATTTTGCCTGAAAAAATTAAAAGCTCTAAACTAACACAATTAAGTAAATCTGCACCCAAATTGTTAAACTTTAATGTAAGTGCCTGGAAATGGCATGTATCGAGAAATGAACAGGAACCAAATCCCATAGCAAACCATTTTTGTAATGTAATGTTCTATATTGGAACTTCTCATAAATCCAACAACATCCGTTTATCCAAATATAATTTCATCATAATCCATATCAGATTGAATAGGATTTGGATTTGGATTGATTTGATTATTAGGGAATTCTCATTCAAATAAATAATAATAAATTCCAAATGTTAAAATAAATTGCTTTGAATCGCTATGTACTGTATGTGTGTTGAAATATGAGAGAGGGGCTTGTGTGGATTTGTGATACGGCTTGATGTAGATGAACTAGTCCTTGACCCCGTCTTGACTAGTACTGGAGCCAATCATATCATTTATTTATTTGGAATGATAATGAGAGGATACTTTAATTGGCTTCACCCTGTCCACTTTTGTCCCGTGCAAAAATCTTTTTATATATTCCCATTTATATATTATGGATAAAGTTAGCTAAAGACTCTGTATTTAAGCTTATGAAAATGAATTGATTAGAATTAGAGCAGTGGAATTGAACGTTATTACAGTGCTGTTATGGGACTACGAATATCATGCAAACCAAGAATATCCAGATATTAAGCACAATAACTTTTAACTAGAATTAATTACAATTGATTAAGTCAAGCCAAGAATGTTTTATTAAGAGGGATTATATGGTTTGGCAGAATAGAGATCTTGGAACATGTGTCTACTTGTAAATTCGATGCTTGTGCCCAAACAAAGAAGTTGGCATCAAGGGCTTCTTCCTTGTTTAATTGACTTGGATCCCTTACTTTATTGGTCTAATTTCTCTTTTATACATAAAATTGACCCTTGGTTGATCCATGTGACCCTTGTCTGTGTCAAAAGGGACACAGACAAGGGTCACATTGTCATTGTTAAATGACCCGAACATTATGAGAGGACCTCCGGGACATCATGGGTCATCATTTTATTACCTTCTATTCCACATATTGGTGAACATATGCAATAATTCCTCCTGTTACTTGAATCAGTTTTAATTTTTTTTTCAAAGAAAGAGAATGCGTGTGTATAATACAAACATTATTATATAACAACAACCTTCCGATTCTCCTGGATTTGATTTGAGCTTGTCAATAAAGTCTCTTTTGCCCTACTGACACAGATCTCCTTCTTTTTTAAAAAAAACAACTGAAATATCCATGCTTGTTTGTGTGTGTGTGATCCAGTAGAGACTTAAAATACAAATCTTCCAGAATGAGATTTGTAGTATTGCATGTGTGTGTCCTCCTCATGATGTTCCAAGAGTAAACACAATAGGAATAAAATAAATAGGTGACCAGGTCATTAAAGTATTTGAGGAAGGAGGGCAGGGTCTCTTCTTAAGTATTAGGAGCAGTAGTAAAATATAACACATACCGAACAAGCTACTGTTGGATTTCCCATGTCAATCTCATAAAATATTGCGTCCCGTATCCTTCCTGTTTATTGATGGCTAAATTATTATTTGTATTTCTAATTGGGTTTAAGTCCATCCTGGGGGTATGCTGGTAGTACATTTTACTATTTGGATGAAATATGGATCAATTTTAGAGTATTGGATATTGTGGATGATTTTTCCATGAGGATCAATCATAATAATACTTTTAATCGTATCTTGGTCGAACCGATGGTTCGACTTTTACTTTTATTATCAATATATGAGGGTTCTTGAATAAACCTAAATCAAGCTAACAAACTAGAGTGTCTGGAATTCCCAAAGTTTTGTTTTTTTGAGGACAGTATTACAATAAATACATGAAAGGAAAGCATATAAAATACCATAATCACAAAGTAGATTTTTGTTTCATGCTATACTAATAAATAAGAGCAAGAGTCAGTAAGTGACCCAATTACCAACCATCCAAAAGCCCCTAGTTTTACTGGACCCACACTACTAAACATGCAGGGTGGTCGAACCATTAGTTGAACACATGAAGACTCATCCAGTAATAAACTATCAAATGGGGTCAATCAGTTTTTTTTGAAGTTGTTGTAATATTATTGATTGGGAAATAACCTTGCTTTGTATTTAGACAAAATCTCTTTGTTACGATTCAAATGAATTTATGTTTTTGGGGGTCTAAATTAATAGGGGAGTTAGGATATCCGGATAGAATCCTAGACTTTTTATCAAAATATATCAAACCATAATATCTTATGTGCTTTAATTTTAGTTTTGACATGATGATGCAGGATGATTCTTTATTTTTTACAGGATTGATTGCCTCACTTCCATAATAGTAATTATCCATATATGAATGAAACTTTTGACTTGCAAATCCAAAAGACAATGAATGGTTCTTGATCGGAGGTCATGTGAAGTAACAATACTAATTGCAGGATCCAACCCACTCTTTCATACATTACCCACCAATACTATTATTAGTATTATTTATTAGATTAGATTAGGGCAGGAATGAGTAGTCCCAGGTCAGGGCATGTCAACCCAAATACACCCTCACATTGTAATGTAATTGTAATAAATAAATAATTGACTTAGTTCCTAAATAAATAAATACATAATAATTAATGATGAAGGTACAAAAATCAGGATGAGGAGGAATCAATCATAAATTGTGACTCAACATTCCATCTCAAATTACAATTAATATCACCTCAATCATGATTAATTAAATGACATTTATGGATGAAGGAACAGGTAGCGTTGTTGTAAGTCAATGGTTAAGGTTTCCATAATTCCACCTCCTCCTAGTTTACCTCCTCAATCTGTGTCATTATCATCATCCTCATTTATTTTTTCCCAAGATCGGATGTGGCAATACTTTTTTGTGTATGGATAATTTTCTGCTTTTATTATTAAACTTGTTCTTCAAAACAATTACTTTGTTTCTCTCATTACCAAGTTCCCCTTTTGTCATGGGATGGGATAAGAAACCCTTCTTCTTCTGAATCTGATTGTATAGTTATAATTCTATTGTTCTTAGGTTGTAGAGCCTCTCAGGATTTCACATTCACTGTCGTTTCATTTGATTTTTTTGGGCCAAGCTTGACCTGAAATACGAGGACTTCATTATCAACATTATCATCATCATGATCATGTCTCAAAAAGTTACATCATTCATTTCATGGGTAGGTAGGAGGGAGGCATTAAGGTTAGGTGTAATGAGCTCTTGAACAACAATGAGAAATAGAGATCCTTTTTTGCAACATTAAAAATCCAATTGAGTTGGTATGATTGAGCCTGAGGATAAATAAGAAGACATGATGCTGATGAGAAAAGAGTCTGACTACAGTAACCCAAGTTTGCAAACTGCACTTTGTTTCAAATGTTGCGAAATTTTAAGATGATAATAAGAGTAGAAGTAGTGAGAGTGAAGTTGTAAAGGCTTGTATATCTTCAAGCTATTCACTTTAGTATATGATATTTAATACATGAGTACAATAGATGAGGATTTTTGTATCCAAATTCTGCTTCTCAATTTGCCTAATCATGCAACTACAAGCCTCAACTCCATAGGTAAACTTTTTTGCACGAATAAGTCGATTAGGAATGAAAGGACGAGTTTTTGGGATCATTGTTCTTTGTCAAGCTATTTATATGAGAGTGAGTGAGTGATGGGAGATTGAGAGAATGAGGCGAAGGTTGTTTTAACTGTTGTTGTGGAGGATGATGATGAGAATTATTATTTGCAATCCTGGGTTGATGATGATGTGCTAAATAGAATTATTAAGTGAACAGGGGCGTTAAATATTTGAAAACGTGATTCATGGACGTTTCAAGGGACAAAATATTGCTCAATCTTAAATTTTTACCCCACTGATTTTGAGTTAAATTTCATGGGAAAGACCCAAAGGTGAATGAATACAAAGTAGATTTATCCCTTGGTGTAATAACTTTTCCAATGAAGGGTCTTTTTGTTCTTAATTTCTTAATCCTCTGTAAGCAAGGCAGACGTAGAAGGATAATTAAAATGAAGCTCAAATTTGTTTACAATTTTAGTCGTCATGGTAAAATTCGATGGAAGTTATTCAAAATACGTCGATGATGGACAAGCAATTTAGAAAAATGTGACGCATTTAAAAACGGATTTATCTCATTGAAACATGTAGTACTGAATTTACCCCTCCAAATTTATTCAGAACAATTCAGCTTATCAAATCAACACATATACTTTTTAGCGAAAATCAGATCATTTGTTTTTTTTCAATTACTCAAGATCTCAGACAGACACAGGTTCACGTTCACGACGTACAATCATAATAATAAAAAGTGCAGGTCTCCTGTGATGGGTAAAAAAAGCATGTTACAATTTAATACGAAAATAAATTGCGTTTTCCCCCTTCCCTTCAGTATTACAATTTTGGATTGCGTTAACTATTGCGAGAGACACAATTTTCAATGTAATCTCAAGAATAACAATACAGAAGGAATAATAATGATGAGGTGGGCATGAAATAAATGAAATCAAAAGCATGAGATTCACTCCTTACCATTTCTTAAACTTCAACTAAAAAAATTCTTTTTTGATGAAATATTTCAAGGGATGGCAAAACAGGACGCTGCAAAAATTCATCCATACTCCATGCTATTCAAAGTAGATATGATACGAGTGATATGATACTTGAAGGTGCAAAAAGACTCAAAACAAAACACTCAGGCTAGGTAGTACTGTATTAGCTAGCCAGCAGGAGGACAACTTTGTATTATTATTATTATTCGTTACAAGTTCTCTTCTTTCTGTTCTGTGGGTCGTTGGCACTCTGAGTTAGTTTCAAGGCTGTTCCCGATGACGCCATCCCCTGAATAGTAGTAGCCCCTATTCACTTCACTTCATCTATTCTATTGTGACTTGACTGACTGACTCAAATGAAACTGAAAATGAAGGGATGGATGTAGCGAGTGATAATAATGAGCATGAATGATGGGAATTGTTCCTTTTTTACTGTTTTTTTTTTTAAATTTCTCTGTTGTTGTTATTGTTCTGTATCCTACATCCATCATCATTTTGAATTTGGATTACTTTTTACCTTTACCTGAATTTTTTCTGCAGTAGGAGCAACAGTATCCTGTTGGTAAAAGAGAAGAGGACTTGAGTTGATGTGAGTCAGGATTTGGTTGTTCTAAATAAATCTGATGAACAGCAAAAAGAACAATGGGATAGTAGATGGATGGAACTAATGCGGGACTCTGAAATTCTCAGTATTTAATATTTGAGGGTTTTGGTCATCAGTGAAAAACTAAGGCCATGAATGATGGTTGGTAAATTTACAAGAGGAGAAGAGAATCATTTTTAGCGAATGTTTTTTATTGTCATTATGTTAAATTACAATAGGAATAATGGGATCCAAAAGCGATTGGGCAATATTGCAAAATCAAGGGAGTTTGAACATTGTCTGTAGGGAGTCTCTCAGCTGATGAGAAGATCATCATAAATGGGCAGGAGGAAACTTCCATTGTCCCCCATTGGTAGTAAATTCATTTATTCATTTAGTCAGGACAAATTGCATAAAATAATTAATTGATAATTTTGAATAGGTAAAACTGATACGTTGCCTGTCAAATTTTATATAATATGATTTACAAGAAATGTAATTCAATGTTCTCAACTTGATTAAGTTTTACAGTTCTGTTATTACCGATATACACATGCTTCAAAGCTGGGACATTGTTAAACTCCTAAGGATGCTCAAATTAAAGCAGTAATTTTAACTGCGGCATGCTTCGATCAAAAGTTTAAAATTGAAATTCTTCCCAAATCCACACTCATCTTCATAGAAGATCCTTCTTAATTGGTTCCGTTTACGGAAAAAAACAATGAGAGAACTCCAAAGTAGTTGACCATGAATGGGACAAGAATATCATCCTTGGTGATTTTTGTTGTCTTTAAACAACTGTCCTTCCTTTTTGTTTCCTTCCGTCCTTCCTTACGTCCATGTTCATTCTCAATAACAACGTCCCGTTGACCTAATTTCCTTCCTTCTAGTCAACTCATATATTGGACCCCAAAAATGAACCTACAAGTCAACTCTAGTTACATATGTATGTGGACGACCCTATCCAAACCTTAAAAGATAAGTGGTTTAAGGGATCCCATAAACCCGTTTATTGTTCAGGACCCTTTTGTTTTTGTTTTGTTTTTGGAGGTTCAAGTCGGGATCAGTTGATAATTTTAAGGGATTGACCTACAAATAAAAT
>JAQIYE010000426.1:0-12923 GCA_034699765.1 Xenyllodes armatus
ATCCTCTGTGGGGGCTACAAGGAGTGAGAGATCCAATAGAAAAGTCTAGGCAGGAAAGCCGCTTGCTTGATGCTCCTTTTCCTCTCAATTGTGATCCTTCACGTATTGAATGATCAAAAACATGAATGGGTTATGGATTCCCTTTGTATTTGATCAGTGATGACTGGTTAATAAAAAAAATACTATTGTTAGCAGGGTATGGCTGGGTATAAAAACATTTAAAAAAAATCCAAGTGGTTCACTGAAAAGATGTCATCGTACTCCCTAAATCGTTTGTATTTTTTCCAATTTCTTTTTCTGTCATATTTTGTGTTTATTTCCTGCTTGTTTTTACTTTTGAAATTAAATTTCCTTTTTCTTTCAAAGTATCTAATGTTTGACTAATAAAAACCGAAAGGATTTTAATAAGCGCATCTTTTCAAACTATCTTGTCATGACTCATGATGACCAATAATTGTTTCTAGAAAAAAAAACGAATCAGACTTCAACTAAACTACTTATTGAATCGTTCGTAAGAAAAAAAATAGAGATTAGAATGTGGGGGGGCAGGGGGTGTTTGCGCTTTCATCACCTCGAGGTACCTGGACGATCCCTCCTCCTCCTCCTCATATCCTGCATGAAGTAGAGTCATAGAGGATGAGGATGGGGATGGGCACCAGAGGGTCCACCCACCATCCATCCACACAACCCAATACACAAGGAAGGAGGAAAAGTCCAAAATCCAACTCATCGACCACGGTCCTCTCTCAGTTTCCTTTTGTCCAAGGAAGAAACCGGACGTGGTGAATTGAGAGCAGAGTTGGTTTCGTGGTGGTACAAGTTGACCTCCTCCTCCACCTCCTCTACAGTCCCCACCACCAAGCGGGAGAAGAACCATCCTCTTCTTCCATGCAGAAGGACGTCATCTACGACACCCTCATTCCTCTCAAGGATCTCAACATCAATACCCCCAACCCCAACGCCAACGAAAATAATACTTTCCCTGTCCAGACCCTTTGGACATCATTTACAAGAGAGGAGAGGTCAAGGTCAGTTTCAGAAGACGACGAACCACCAGTAGTGGTCATTCAACTCTTCCTTCAATTCTTCTCAAATCAAACATTTGTATCTGTGAGTGAGAGGTCAGGGAATCTTGGGACGATCTTTCAATTAGAACCGGCTCAACCCTTTTTACCACATCTTGGTGGTGACGATTGTACACACCCTTTCCAGCTGGACACAAAGGTGAGGTCAACTTTGATGTATATTTTTTCGTCCTGTACTGACCCATGATGATGACTCTATAGCATACCATTATGACCCCGTGACCTGCAATGACCCATGACGTGGAACATTAGGGATTTAGGTGTGGTTCAAGTTGGGGTCCTCCTCCTCCTTTCCATTTACATTCCATAAGACTGACGTCACCACAACATGCAGGCAGGCCAGGGATAGTGAATGATGGCCACGTTGTTGTTACATTTACATTACAATCTACATACAAAATGTAAAGTTTTTTTTTCTTTTTTGGTCTTGTTTCTTTTAAACATCTTTCATAGTCTCAAAAAGATAAGTTTTTCTTTTTCTTGAGAATGAACTTTGTGTCGAATTAGGTTTTTGGGTATTGCATGCATACATGTATCTCATGTATGTATATGTGGGCATATTTTACTCAAATAATTTTCATCAACCACCATTACCATAATCCCATCCCTTCCATCACACACCACTTACATACATATACATACTTGAAAGGGTTAAGATTTTAAAGAGGCGTTTAGTTAGTGGGTTTTAGTAGTAGTAGTAGTAGTGGTAGTAGTTTGGTTAGAGATTCATTGGACCATTGGCATACTAGTACTTGTTCATTCGTACTTACAAAGTATTACCAACCACATAGTTAAGTTAGGAGATACCAGACCAGACTAACTAAAACTAACCAGGCACGGCAGGCCAGAGGAGAATACCAACTTTTTAAAACCTGAAAAGACTAACATTATTATTATTATTTAACCAAAACCAGCCAGAGAGGAAGAAAAGGATGATAGCCATTCCATGCATAATATTAAGAGAATAGGAATATGGATGGTTGAAATGGAAATAAATGCTGCTGCTGCGGTTGAGTCCTCTGCTTATTGCGAGGATTTAGTTAGTTTATTCCTATTCCTGTCTGTCTGTCTGATTCTGATATCTTTGGAGGCTACTAATGCTAATGCTAAACTGAAATGAAACATGAAAGAAGAATAAATAAAAGAAAGAAAAAACTTGTTGCTCTTTTATAATAGTACATATAATATGAATGATATATAAAGTTAGTTGGTTCGAATAGAATTTAGAGGTTAGATAGAATATGGTACATGCTGGTCTGGTCTGGCCCGCTGGCTCCTGATATTTCTTGTTCCTCTCGCTCTTTTTGGCCTAGCTCTAACTAAGCTGCTTTCTTGAGCCATGTCATGATTGCCATGCCATGCATGAGCCCAACCCAATCTCCAACCAAACTTGAAAAAATTTAACTCTTTTCTCACTCTTCTTCGTTCGATTCAATGCTCTTAAGAGAGACAGAGACAGACATCCTAAATATAAAAAGGAAGAAGATAATGTCCATTCAATCCTCATATAAATTAACCATATTTACAATCACATTTTGCCATTTGGAATTGAAATTGGCTGTGAATGGATTATGGTATGATGATGGCAGGAATGGCTGTTAGCTGTTGTTAATGAGAATGAAGGAAGGAACATGGTGGTGGTTTTTGGAAGTTTAGATTAACTAACTATTACCATTACACTACTATTAGTTGAAAGGCTAAAGGATGATTCGATTTGATGCTATTCTATCCAGTCAGTCAGCCAGACATAAGGAGTTTAAGTACGTGATGATAATGACTAGTGAGTCAAGTTTGAAGGGGTTAGTTAGGGGCAAAGAAAGCATGGCATGGCAATGGCTGATTCATATTCATATGATTATAATTCTGTAGGCCATGCCTCCTGGTCCTGATTCTGGTTTTGGCATGGTGGTGGCACTTTAACTAGCAAACTAACTACTACTAGCGTCTCCACCTCGTCCTCACTCCGTGTCCTCAAGTAATGTCATCAGAATAATCAAAAGAGTTTGACCCATGTAGCATCTTCATCGCATTCTATGTATTATAATTTTATTTTGTCCACGGACACAATCATATGCATAGTAGATAGACACATTGATTAAGTCTGGTTCATAATAGCTAAAATGTTTAAAAATATTGTCATGTTCTCGTATTGAAGATGAAGTGTCCATTTATTCAAAGTTCTCCAGAGGTTCATGGTCCATCCATGGTATGTCCGTCCGTCCAGGAGCCATTTATAGCCAGGGAGGCTAGAGATGATGGCTGGAGGACGACGAGGACGAGGACAAGCTGAGAGGCCACTCCTCCTCCGCCCTCCATGCTCCTATATTAGTCAGTATCATCTTCATCATGTATGTCATGTCATGTCTCCCCCTTTTGGTTAACACAAAATAACCATTTCCAGCCACTTTGTTTATCCCCCCCCCTTCTTCTCCAGACAAATCCATCACTTACTTATTTACTTGACTACATTTGGAATTAAGTACTTAACAGAGTTTGTTGGAGTTGTTGGCCAGAATGAAAATGATCCTTTATTATAGTTACATTAGTTAGGATTTGAGAGAGAGAGAGCTCATTCAACTAAAATATCATCATGGGATTTAGCTTAAGGGGAAGAACCCATCATCCCACATCGACATCATCACCATTATTTTATTCATTTTATAATTATTTAGTTAGTAAAGCATCGTTGGACCAGAAGAAGAGAGAGAGACCAGATGATGATGAGATCCAGCTCATCATCATATCATAATTTAACATGGAACTAACTATAACATATTTAATAACCCTCATTCATTTCATTTCATCTCGTTCCTCCAGCCCAATTCTAAAAGCCAGAGATAAAATACTAGTTGAGTTTAGTTTTCGTAATAATAACCGAGAAAAAAAAAGATCCATGATAATTACATTTCAAGTGTTTTAGATTTAGTTGTGAAGTAATCAAAGCCCAAGTCCTACTTATTTAGACATATTTTTAACATATGAGTTTATAAAAGTACTTGACGAGTTGATTGATTTGGGACAAAACCGAAGATATGAAGATAGGGTAGAGAGATATTTAGAGAGACGCCTCATAAGTTGAGAATTTGTTAAAATGTTAATGTCGTTCGTAATCATATTAGTACTTTGTAAAATATCTCTCCCATGTACCAAAGTAATGATCTTGTCGGAAAAGGCTTAAAGGAGACGATGAGTCAAGGTTTAAATATGTGCTACTTTTATTTAGTAAAATAGAATGTTTAATTGAGATTTTATAGGTTTTAAGCTCATTGTTTCACAGTAATTTTAATTGTAGAAACTCAATTGTCAATTGTTGTTTGAGTCGTAAGGAAATAGTCCTTGCATTGTATTTTGTATAACTTTCTTTCATAAACATTGTTTAGAGTTTTAGTTGGATTTTGCAATTTTAGTTGTTGTTGTTCCGTATTTTCATTTTAACTTTCTTGTCGAATGAATGACTTAGGAGGAGGAAAGAAGTTCACCTGAACAACAGTTCAGTTCGAGTTGGAGACGACAGTGAAGAGATCTTGTACATTTTTTTTGAGTCTCAATTCCAGCTTTCATAGTGGTTTGTTAGAGCTTCTATTGTTTCTGAGATCATTGTGAAAGCTGATTTTGAGATATGTGTAGTACAATCTAAACTACACACTCAAATATTTCAACGTGGGATTCATTTTTATACCGTCTTCGACTTTTTTCATGGCAAAAAAGGGTCAATAATATGAGGGAGGATGCAGGAGACTGAATAGTCAAAGAGGAGGCGGAGTGACTAGACTCATAAAAATATTTAATGACTTCCCTCTATTGCTATTAAGTGTTTTTAGATGTTTAAGTTAGAAGAATTGTATAGATTTCCATTGAAAACAAAGTTCTCTCTTGAATATTGGTTTAAATAGTAAAAGTTAAGTTACCTTTAGTACAAGTTGTTAATAATTTTTTGTAACATTGTAACTTTTTAACTATTGGTCAAAGTCAAATTTTGGTTCATGGATCTTTTTGATTTAATTTGGTTATGTATGAATTATTGAATGTTTAAATATTTTATCTTTGGTTTGGATGAAGGCTAAGATTTTGTAAGATGAGAGTAACTGAATGAAATGAAATCACAGTTCATACACGTCATAGTCGGGTCACACATAATAAATTGAATTCCTAATTGTAGAAAATTTGCATGTTGAGGAACCTCAACTAACCTTAGTTTTCGTATTCTCGAGTAAAATTAAAATGTAAATCAAATTCCTTGCTGAGAATAAGTTATTTAAACCATGAAACCATCATCATACTCATGTTTATTTTTCATTCATTCAAAATGAAAATTGGCCCACTAGTTCAGAGAATCTGGATTATTTTCCCATATAAAGAAAAAAATTCCATTGTGCTATTGAAATGACAGTTTAAAACCTGTAGAAACTGAATTTATTAAAACCGACTTTTACTATTTAAAATCATATTTCTTGATAATGTCATTGGGCTGCCTAACTTGAGGGTTAAATGATGGTTTGCGCCCCCTTCTCTATTTCAATATGAATTTCTACACACAATAGAGAATGTCAAACGCTGTCCTTCACTTACTTAATTTTTATTAAGCTCGATAGAGTGATAAGTGATGACTAATGACAATTTGGGTGTATTTCGAAATTTTGTTTGCTTTGAGAGGAAATAGGATTTTCATTCTCAGAAGTTTATGTTTATTAGATTACAAAGACACATATTTTGAAATGGACATGAGACCTAGAATGGAGCAATTCCGAAAATCCTCTACGAATATGTTATGTATTGTATTCTATTTAATCATTTAGTCTGAAAGATCCATATTCTTTTCTGGTTTGGTTTCAGGTCCTTTTTGGAACAGAGTGTTCAATCCAACACACAGCTGCTGCCCAGATCATTGGCGAAACTGTTTTCAAAGTGATCAAAAAACCAGTGCTATTGTCTCTAGCGCTCCAAAACCCATTACTTCAAACTACAGTCAAATCTATTGAAGCAAATTTGAAGAGTCTGTTGGGAAAGAGGAATCAGTGACCTTTTGGAATTCTTGAATACTTCAGAACCTTGTCATCTTAAATACATCATCAACGGAACAGGTTTGTGAGATTTTACACTCTAGTCACATAGGACAAAAATCCTCCTTCGTTAATGAATGAATTCCATGGTCGTTTATAAGAATATTTTCTTAATTGTGATCATGTCCTAAGAAAATATATTGTATTTCATTTGTAGAGAGATGCCACAGTTTGTCTTGCCAGTTTGTGGGAACTCCGGGAGTGGAAAATCAACATTTTGTAATGCATTGGCAAATATGATGAAGGCTAAGGGACGACATGTGAAAATCATCAATTTGGATCCGGGGAACGAAGTAATGCCGTACACCCCAGATATTTCTGTGAATGATCTGATTACTGTTGATCATGTTATGGAGGACAAGGAGTTGAACCTTGGGCCGAATGGGGCTCTTTTGTACGCGATGACTTATGTTCAGGAGAACCTGAGCTGGCTCTATGACCAAATGGAGAACTCAGAGGATAACACATTTTTCATCATGGATTTTCCTGGACAGGTAAGAAGTACTCCGTGCTATACAAAATTAATAAATACTTTTATTTTAAAATGTATTTTCAAATGAAAAGCTCAGGTTAGTGATCTAAAATGTTTCCAATTTTACTTTTCTAGATGGAATTGTATACTCATCACGAAGCAGTGAAGAAAATACTTTACAGTATGATGGAGGAGGCTAACTATCGTGTGTGTGTCATCCTTTTGATGGATTCTTTTTGCTGTACTGATCCAGGTGAGAACGAAGAATTTATTTGCAATTGCCTTTAAAATTTAGTCTTGCAAAAAGACACTATTCTATTATATATCAATCATTAAATAACAATTTCACTTCTAAATATTTTTTATAGAAATGTTCATTGGGTACTTGCTCTCCACATTAACAAGTATGGTTCAACTTGAGGCCTCACAGATTAACATTCTCTCAAAAATTGACTTGCTCCCCAAGGAGCTTGCAGCAAAAATGCCGTTCAACTTACAGTATTATTCTGAAGTTTTGGATCTCAATATGTTAGTCAACAGTATTGAAGACGATCCGTTTTCAAACAAACACAAGAAAATGATTCGAGCCGTTGCGGATGTCATTGAGGCTTATGGACTGGTCAATTTCATTCCTTGTGTTTTATCGGAGAAAGAGTGTCTTTTGTTCATTTTAAAGGCGATCGATCAGACCGTGGCATACAATCTTGGTCACAGAGACCTCTTAGTGAAGGCCTGGATGCCTGGTGACCCTGGGTCAGAGTTGGCGAGATTGAGTGCAATGCTCAATGAAAAATTTGAGCTCGGGATACGCGAGAAAAGGAAGAAAAAGAAGAAGGAGAAGAAGTCCGCCGTGACGAATCAAGCCGAAGCCCACGCTGAAGTTTTAGCTGAAGCCATGGCCGAAGTCCAAGCCGAAGCCCAGGCCGAAGTCCAAGCCGAAGCCCAAGCCGAAGTCGAAGCCCAAGGCCAAGCTTAATCCAAAAGGCTGACGCTGCTGAAATTTAACCTTTGATTTATTTTGTTACTGATTTGTTACCGAATAAATGAGTACATTGTCGTGCTTGTTTTTTGATTGATATTAACTATTTGAACGTTTTGAATTTGTTCTACCTAATTCATTCTTATTCCCCTTGTTCGGTTACTCTTTGGTTATTGAAAGCTAGCATGATTCATAATTACAATTATCAAATTTTTCACAATTTGACTACTCAGGCATACTTTACGAGTTGTTTCTATTGAGATTGATTAGAACTAACGTTCGGCAGTCCACATTTTCTTCTTTTCTTTGTCTAAACATATATTATTATAACTACCCTGGTCTAAACCATATTTTTCAAAGCTTAGAATGCTCATCCGATTGTAGAATTCATCTCATTTTTTGGGGTACTTGTAAAAAGACCCTGCTGGCGAAAAGACGATCTGACTGACCTGGAGTTCTTCTATGTGATGCATTTAGATCTGATATGGATATATGTAATGCAACTCAAAACTCATCAATTTCCTGAATGTTTTAGAAATGATGGCTCCACCCATATAAAACCAATATTCGAATCAAAACACAACACAATTATGGACATAATCATATGTAGTCTTTAATGAATCATGTGGCTGGCGGAACTAGTGCTACGTCCACAGGTGTAATAAATGCATTGAGGGTTTCAGAGGCGCTCGATGTGAGAGTCGATTTATTCCATGTCATCCAAGCGACCACAATTTCTAAAGGGTCGGGTCTCAACTGTGGATATCTAATTATTACAGGGTTCACATTTTACAGGGTTTACATTGGAATCCCAGGGTTCACGGTTCATTTTATCTCTTAAAGTATAGAAACTACCTGGATCCTGCAATGGACCTAGTAATTAACTAACGACATGATCCAATTTCTGCTGTTTAGCTATTTCACGCTCAAATTGGAGTCTGGTTACCTTTCTATTGAGCACAGTATCTGTTAGAATTAAAATTTTTTTTAAGTCAGTTAGTAGCCCTAACTATTGTATTCTCATTTTGTAGAACTTAATCCGCAATCCACTTGACCGTAAGTAATAAATTCATAAACAAACTGACATGAGAATCCGGCGAAAACATTAATGCATATACAAATCCATTTTAATTAAGATAAGTTATGAAATAATACAACTTTACAAATGGTTATCAACTCAATCGCAAAAGAAAAACCCAGAATTTTGACGCTATAATTTAGTTTTTATAGTGTTCATACGTTCATAATTGAAAGTTAATGCTAATCGAATCCGTTTGAAGATGAATGGTTTGGTGAAAGTGATCTAAAACTTTTAAACGTTTGCCTTAACTAAATTGTATTGATTGCGGTACTCATCGTTGCTGGATGGTTGGTGTTGGTACTGGTTTTTGGATTGCACACACTCCTCTTTCTTGAGATCAAAGAAAAGCATGTCGCAAATTGGAACGCCTGAAAATAATCAAATAAAGATGGCCATGAATAAATGAGATGTACTTCAAAACATATTTTTGATAGAAAACAGCCCAACGCTTTAGAGGGAGGAAAGAAAGATCAAATACTAAGCTATTAAATACATACTTACAAGTAGCTTAGGCGCAGATCCCATTTGCGGGCTGTGGAGCCGCAGTGGGAACAGCAGCAGTAGGGTTCTCGAAATTCAGAAAATCCCAAATGAGAATGGTATCGTCGTGAGAGCTACTCACGATTTGGAACTCGTCAAATTGTAAACGGAATACACGACCTGTGTGTTTCTGTAAGAAATTAGAAATAATTTTTAAGATTAAGGCTATAGTTACGCCGGCGAAGCCCATAAAATTCTTTCAATACAACAAAGGGAGAGAGATACTGATTTTAATTTAGAATTTTAGAATTAGAAACTAACCACAAGAGTACGGAGACAAAGAGAAGATGCCGGAGCACGCGGATCCAAAGCAGCTTGGAGATCCCATACTTTAATTTTCCTAAAATAATTAGAAATGAATGTTGTATTATTAATTAATTCTCGATTGATAGAACTTTAGCTTATTCCTTTAGTGAAAATCTACTGACCCATCGTAAGCGCCACTGACAATGCGCTTGCTATCAAAGCGGATGCATCGTACAAGTTCTTCATGACCCTCCAGGGTCCTCAAGCAAGCTCCACCTTCAATATCCCATAAGCTAGAAAATTCAAAATTATAAAATTAAAGAGTTGTTAGAGTTAATTTACAACTAACCTAATATGTACTTCCATGAATCAGCGTGAAACAGATGGGACCAAGTATTTAGAAAATATAATTACCATTTGAGTGACTTACCGAATGGTATTGTCAGAGCTTCCACTCACCACCAAACAATCGCGATACTGAAGACAGGCTATTCCTCGCTTGTGACCATTCAAAGTGCGAACAAACTCACAACTGCTGGTATTCCAAACCTAAAAATGGCATTCAGATAAAAAGAAAAGTGTTTTATTATAATAAATAGCTTCGTTTAGCTTGCAATTTCCGATTATTAGCAATTGTTCATTCCAGAAATCTAAGAAGAATTGAGACACAGACACACCTTTATAGTTCGATCACCCGAGGCCGAAACAATGTACTTCTCATCAAAATCAACAACATTAACAGCTGCCCTGTGTCCAACTAGGACACGATGCAAATTGATATCCGTTGCCGAGACCATATCCCAAACCGCAATGCTTCGATCCTACAAAAATAGAATGAATCAATTACTATGGGCTTGCAAACAAATCATTTTGGACCTGACCTGACCCGGGGTTAATTCAATATCAAGGATATTTCACATGGGTTTGGCTGCCTCGTATAAGGATTGCTCGTAACCTGTTTATCCGTAATTATGCACCGTTATTTCTGGCTGTCAAATCAGCGAGGTAACGATGTCCAGGTTTGAAATTGCGATTAGTCGTGGAAGCGCACAAACCCAGGGTCTGTCACAAAAAGTGCCATTTTTTGGGACAAGGAAAATAAAATGTTCAAAATCGAAAATCAATAAGTTACGAGCAATCCTTATACGAGAAGACCAAAACCATGTGAACCATCCTTGTTCAATATAATGTACACCAAGCTTTTCAATATTCAATTTACCTTAGAGCAGGTAACCATCATTCCATTATTAAAACGAAGGTGGAGAACTGCCTCGCAATGATGAATCAGAGTGTTGACCATTTCTCCTGAAGCAACATCCCAAACACGTACGGTGGAATCACTGGAGCCACTAATTATCACCTTTTCATCATACTGGAGGCACAACACAGAGCCAGTGTGCCCTGTCAGCACCTTCTTGCATTGTAAGCTTTCCCGATCCCACACTTTGATAGTATTATCACGAAGACCTGAGACAATCTTAGCATCGTCGTACTGCAAGCAATAAACACCTTTGGAATTTTCTGAACGACAATTGATGAGTTGAAGGTTTGGTTCCCCTTTCAACCAATTAGTCTCAATCCCATTGATATCCTTGATGATCTTTGGGTACAACTGTCGGTAGAAGCTATTTTCTGGAAGTACGACTCCAATTCGTCCTTTGAAAAGATGACGAATCCATCCACGTCGTTCTGCAAGACCCTTCCAAAGCGTATCTGTTCGAACTTTCCTCTCAATCAATTTTTTCCAAAGCATCGCATCTGAGATGACTCGACCCCATTCCTTTGACACTTGTTCAGCTGAACATAGAGACTTTGCATCCAAGTATGAAAGGATCGACTCGGCAACATGATCCAAACCTTTCTTTGGCAAAAGGCTTATAAAATCACGTTGTAACATTGGAGCAAAAAACTCATTGATCTGACCATGTTGATAATGACAAATTCGGACCAGAAGATTTTCGATGTAGTCAACTTGATCAGACTCTGTGAATCCTTCAAATTTTGAAAAAATTGCTTCTCTCTCACTTGAGTATTCATCTGATAGCTCTCGAGGATTAACTAGGACGGACGTCCCAGCAATTGTGAGCAACTGTGGTTCATCTGATGATGTAGTACTTTGAGTTGTTCCCCAATCTGAAGGATCCTCATTCACGTCCATGACCCCATCCGAAGAGTTCTCACATCCAGACATAATCATAGCTGGTGAAGTACATGACTCCTCCTCCAAAGACTTATCTGTCTCCATCCTCCCTTGACCTTTGACCCCTGCCGTCACCTATAGATTCCTATTATTATGATAAAAAAACAAATTCAATTATTATTATTTGTCAAAAAGTCCAAAATATGATCTTATGGCATGGAATGGCACACAGACACACACTGTACCCATCAGACTAAAAAGGTCATGTCATGCCCCCACCTGACCCAACCCACCCACACCCACATCATTTTACATTATTTATGCACTTACCAATATGGACAAAAATGAAAAGGATCCTTCCCCTTCTTACTACCCAATTGACCCTTCCTTGTGGCGTTTGACCTTCCAAATCCGTTCAGAGGCAGTTTAGTAGATCAGTCAGGTGTTTGAAGTAAGGTCAGGTCAGGTCAACTTCTCCTCCTCTCCAGTTCCACCCAATAATTCCTTTTTTTTGTTCTTGCTGTTTCAAATCAAAAAAACCAGGAAACCCGAAGCCTATATTATAACCTAGCCCTAAAATACAATACAGTAAAATACAGCAAAATACAGATATGAGAGGAATCTCAAAATAATAAACTGTAAAAGTGGTTCCCTTCCTCTCCCCCTTCCTCTCCTCAACTAAAAAATAAAACAAAAATAAGAAGGGAACAAGAACGGGGAAAGATGACGAGGATGAATCCAATCGATCCAGGATCTTCCATGAACATTGACCTCAAATTGGGGGAATTGAGGGGGGTTTAAAAGTACTACTAACCAAATCTGTGTAATTGACAATGGAGGGGCGTGAGAGGAGACAAATGAGATTCTTTGATAATGATATATGTGGATGAACCATCAAATGGATTAGTAGTGGTTTTCTAAAGGTGTTGTTGACTATATGGTATATATATTTTGTTGCCAATCTGGTATATGTGACTTTGCCTTTTATTAAAAATTTTGCCACTTTTAATATACTTGAGTACCAAAAGTGAAACCATAAACTAACTCAAAAAAAATTAAAATCAAATTAATTATCAACAATTCTGCGCGAATTTATGTGCGAATTTAGGGTGATTAAACACACTTTTTGAATATTCGCGCGTATGGAATTAACAGCCCCGTTGATTTGGCTTGACCTACAATATGACATGAATGAATGGGAGGAAAATGATCATGAATAGTATGAACAATCCAAAGTAATGGTTCTGTTACACATAGTAGGTTTGAGTAAAATTAAATTGTAGTTGCTTTTGGTTCATGTCAGTATGACGAACATCATTA
>JAQIYE010000427.1:0-12916 GCA_034699765.1 Xenyllodes armatus
CGCAGCGTAATTGACTATATTTGATATTTGATTGCTTCTGAAAGTCTCACAAGTCGAAATAAATTTTAAAATATATATAATTTATCGACTAGTCGTATACTGAGAGCGGAATACATAATATTTATCTTATATTGTTCCGTGGTATTACTTTTTTCCACAGGAATGTTCCCTTCCGACTTCAGATCAAGCTCGAAAGAAGTCGAAGAAATGATGACGAGGATTCTGTTCATAAGCTCTATACTATTGTTACACATGTTCCTGTAGCCAGTTTTAAGGGTTTACAAACATTAAATGCAGAGTCCAAGTAGGATATTGTTGGTGTGTCAAAACTGGTTGTTTTATTGTCTATATTCCAATATTAAATCTCTATTTTGATTCATTCGAATTATTTTTAGGGTGGCCAATGAGTATGAAGTAATCCAATTCCAATTAGAAGTCAATATATCAAACTGTTATTCATAACAGTTTGATATATTATATGTGTGGATAATATTCTAGAATATTATCCACACATATAATGTAATATATCACAAACATTACGTATCAAATGAAATGCCAAACGAACACGAACGATTAGTCTTGATTTTCTCAAACCAAACTTATCACAGTCAATGAAAATAAGTAGGCACATTTTTACTTAGGATTAGTTATTTCTTCATAAACAGGCTCTCCGGCAATCCATGTACTCAAAACATCCAAAGTATTTGGAGAAAGTATTACAAAATCAGCATCAGTATTAAACTCTAGGGTCCCTTTTGATCCTTCAATTCCCATTAACAAGGCCGGATGAAGAGTGGCTGCCTCCAGAGCCTCGACAATTGAACAACCTTATTAGAATGATAATTTAAAATTGCGCTATCATGAAAATATAAGTAAATTATACGAGATCCTATGAGAATTCAATATTTAGTTACCAGTAGTTTTCCAGAAATATCGGATGCATGTGAGCATAGTTGCAACACTCCCAGCAAGGATTTCAGTCCCTTGAATGAATGCTTTTGTACCTTTGACCTCGATAGCTTGTGTTCCAATGTGATGAATACCTTCAGTAAGCCCCATTGCTGAACATGCATCAGTGACCAATACTATTCCTATTTTAAATCAGAATATGCTCGCCTAAGCACCCAAATCAAAAATGATATAAACAGAGGGATCCTTTAGGAGAGTCTAGGCAGGCACAATCAAGAGACGTTGTACCTTTACGGTGCGACCTGTAGGCTATCCTAGCTGTTGAGGGATGTGTGTGATTTCCATCTGCAATTAGCCCATAGTACACCGTTTTATTCTCTGGAATCTGATCTGAAGCCAAAAGCCCAACGAGACCAGGATCTCTGTGATGAAACTAAATGAAATTCGACTTTTTAATAGCCACAAAACATTATAAAACAGTACTCAATTTTGTTTTCTTTTTACTGGTAACATGGCGTTAAAAAGATGGGTGATAAACGATGCTCCCTGTATGACCGCTTGTTCCCCCTCCGCTATACTTGCCATGGAATGACCTAATTATTTAAATTAACATTTCTGAGTACATCAACTTAATCAAGAGTTTGAGTATATTTTAATTTGCTTAGGCTAAACTAACCAAATGCCTGATATATTTTAGAACATCCATACTTACCCAAAGAAACAATTTTTCCAGACTCAGATAATGAACTTATTACATTTGTGGCGTTTGGAAGCTCCGGAGCAAGGGTGATTATTGAAAAACTCTCCATGTGTTTGTACATGGCTTTTATAGACTCCATACCCTGACACATTTATATTTTTAAAGAATATTTCTCATCATCGTTTAAGTCTTTTGGTAAAAAATGTGATTTTAAATCTCACATTTTCCAATGAGCACTGAAGTGCAACTGGATCGTGAGCACCCTTTTTCTTCGGACTTATAAAGGGTCCTTCAACATGGGCTCCAAGTACTTCAGACCCATGTCGTCCGCCTTTCTTTTTCCTGAGATATGGAAGAACCTGGAGAGAAATGCCCCATTTTTATATACTAAATCACTTTTTGCAATGATGAAACTACAAAGATAAAATCCTATAGTGCAATACCTGATGGTAAACTTCAGGAACCGAAGAGACAAGTGTTGGACAAAAAGAGGTGACCCCATGTGCCAAAATCCCTTTAGAAACTCTCTGGACACCAACCTCAATTGATGTTATGTCATAGGTGAAGTCAACCCCAAAGCCTCCTTTAAGCCAAATTCCAAACAATATTTTCAATAAACCGGTATAACCGGCGGGTACATGTGGTATGCGATAAAGAAAATTGCTATCTATATTGACCTTGATCTTTGATTTAGGTCATGCAAAGGTCAAATGTGATTTTGAACGTTTAAACGCTTTCTGTATGCGTATTATGCATTTCTGTATCGAAACTGCTCGAAATTTCAAACTGTCAAACGTAATTTTGAACGTAGAAATTCCTTTCTCCATGCGTTTTATGCATTTCTGCATTTGAAAATGCAGAAAATGAAAATTTGACCTTTAACCGTATAACCTAGGTCAAAGTGCTCAATGTTAATGTGGTTTGCCGTAATGAGACGTGTCAAATGACACCAATTTTGTATAAGGTTGTCAGAGTGAACCCCTACACACAATATGGCGATGATGATGATTTTCTACCGAAATTTTGCAATAAAATCCGAATCGAAAATGCTAGAATGCTGAAACTCACAGTCGTCCGAACCATGATCCATACCAACATTCCATATGAAAAGTGGTTCCGACAGACGTACAGACAGACAGGACGAATGCATAATGGTCAATGCTACGCAGACCATAACAAACCTATTGAAAATTCAAACACCTTTACTACTCACCGTTGATTTGGACATCTATGAATCCTGGGGATATTATAGCACCTCGACAATCCACAACTTTGTCAGGAAGAACCTTCTTGTCAAAGAAAAGTTCTTCTGGATTTATTATTTTTGGACCCCTTATCCATAGGTCATCCTTAATAAGTTCATGTCCTCGAAGGATTGAACAGTTACAAAATTTTGTTATCAATTGAGGAGGGTTCTCCAGGATGGTGTTGGGACTTGTTGAGGTCGAGGGTGGATGGTACCCTGTCCCAACTTGACCCTCGCACAAGGGATTAATTTTCCCACCAAACCGAATGATACCCGGCATTTTAGCAATGTGATAATGACTCGAATCTTCGGACACCTCCGGTTTCTCATCCTCGACATGTCGTTTCATTTTATTCTAAACGACTTTCTTCCAGTTCCAGTGCAAAATAATGCAAAGACTTATTCTGAATAGGCTTAACTCAAGAATAGAACGGAATGAGTGTGAGGTCCTTAATTGTACCTTATTTTATAAGTAGGACTTCCTGGAAAAATCAAATTAATCAAAAAAGACCCAGATGATGAACTTGACAAAAGACAAAAAATGGACAAGACCATTTATTAACTGTTTGGATGAATAAAATTATGGGCCCATGACAAATCATTTTTACAAAATGAAAAATGACCTTAATAGTCTATGAATGTAAAGTCCAATCTGGCCCTGGCTATTAGAGAAGAAATAGAAGAATTATAATCTAATCTCTCTTCGTGAACACTCAGTCAGTACACGCAACCATTCCCAGTTTTCCTTGGCCTAATTTTTGATGGAAAGTTAAGAATAGTAATTCAAACTGGTTTTATGGATAAGGATTAGTACTCACCAGCCATTTCTTTTGGGTTTATTTAATGTATGTTTAATCCATAAAACCCTATAAACATATGGTGTGTATATTTGAAACAACGATACACGTTTAATATAAGGAGGGCAGCCGAAGATACATTTTCAACTACCTGATTTATTTATTCCTGGTGAAGCGATTTAATGAGAAACGAAACATTTTTATTTAAAAAACATGTTCAAATCTTTTGTGTAATAATATGACTATAATGACTGCATGTTGTACTGTAATACCATTTATGCATAAGAAAGTTGAAGAAAGTTCATGTTGTATTGGACGTCCGTTACTGATCTGACCTCATTCATCGTCTCCTTCTTCATCGTCATCCATTGGCTCAAGTTTGACTGCATTATTATTAGGAATGAATTCAGTTTGAGATTGAGAAAGACCCTGGGTCTGGGCCTTATAGGCTTGCATCTCCTGCAAATTAGTTAGTCATTGTTTTAAAAATCGATTCAAGATTACAGGATTTCACTTGATCTCATAGTAACTTTAATGAAATTATATGTGTCACACTTTGACCTTATGCTCACAGAGTCAATAAGTTATCCTGGCTTGTATGATGTAAGTAGAAGATATGGTTTTTAAATTACTCATGAAGGGATAAAACTTTAAAAATCTTCTCCAGTATCTGATGAACTTAAGCTTCTTTATGAATAAATTGAATTGAATCAAATATCGTTCCGACATCGTCAGTGTCGCCCTCGTTAGAAACTGAAACGTTTTAAACCATTCTGGTTTAGGATTTTCTTTAGTAAATGGCCATATTTTGGAATTCAAAAATGTGGATGTGTACTTAAAATTGCTACTGTAATCAAACGTTCACCTCTAGGACGCACACAAACACAGCAGTAGTTTATGTGAATGGCATGTGAAATTGATTGAATAGGAGAAAAAATAGTTAGCTGACCTTTTCATAACGTGCTTTATCTCTCTCAGCCATGGCTTCGTATTTTTTCTTCACATCTGGATCCGCTTCAGACCAAAGTTTCCCCAGCTCTTTTGCAATATCACCAACTCCAAAACTTATTAACAATTAATAAAGATTTTAAGGGTAATAATTTTGGAATTTGAACATAAGTATGAGTTCGACAAATTTTGTTAGATTAAAAATTATTATATTACTCGGGATTCATGGATTTGATCTTTCCACGTTCGTCATTACAAAACCAGAAAAAAGCTGACAGCGATCTTTTCGGGGCATTGGGATCTTTGTTTTGCCTACGCTTCCGTGGGGACTTACTTTCCTTTGACTTTGGAACATATTCTTTTATTTCTCTGTCATATCTTGCTTTGTCCTCTTCAGAAAGGTCCACAAATCGACGTTTTTCGATATCTGACATTGTCTGTGTATAACAGGTTATTTTCTTCATAATTAGCTGAAAGAATCAATTACAATATTGAATTAGTGCTACCTTCCATCGCTCAGCACATCGCTTGGAGAAATCCGCAAAGATAACTCCATCTTCAGGATTTCGTCTCCGATGTTCGTCTTTACAAGCCTGGACAAAGAATGCGTATGCAGAAATACGAGCACGGGGCTTAGCATCCATTTGTCGACGTGGCATTGTAAGTACTGCAAATTTATGAAATGCTATCAGTTTTACCCCAAATAAACATAAGTTTAACATGCAAATGACTTTTAATGAAATAAATGTTCAAATAGTAAAGGATGAATAACAGGATGATGATGTGCACTTCCCCATCTGGTATACACTGCAATTCAACTCAAACTGATGTTAGTCAAACATATTTTCTTTGACTTTACCTCAAATTTAGTGTCTTCCTCTGCCTATTGACCGACAACAAGGAAGTACAACCTGGGACTGTAAAGAAGTCCGAGTAAGTAGCTCTGTGATGTGCGCCAATCACCTTGACCTCAGTTCGTAATTTAGTTGAAGCTAGGCAGGAATGAGTTCAAAGGTCAAGTAAGGTCATCGTCTGCTCACCATACCATCCAACCCAACCGTATGTGTCCTTTTACGTGTGTGTTGAAATACAAATAGTAGAAAAGTCTCAATTTTAACTTCCCCGGCTATGCTAGAGTCAAAGGCTAAAATTACAAGCATAGGTTTCAATGCTCTCGAAGTGAAAGAAACAATGGGCATGCTTGGCTGTTTGGATTGACACATTGAGAAGATAATTATGTGCTGAATTCAGGCTAATTTCATTTTTCTTTGGATTCCACTTCGAACATTTCCAGCAAAGAACTATAAGTGGAATAAATAAGATATGATTTTTGTCCTTTTTACAGACTATCGACAAAGACCCTTTAAGGGTTATTCTATCCCAAACACTTCTGCCCTGCATTGTTTCCCTCGAGTGCTACTTAATCGTATCTGGAATGGTGGTTCGTTAAATCTACTTATTTATGCGAGTTCATGAGGCTGAGGATGTAAAAAATATTAAGAGCCAAACTTGCACTACTGTGCTTCACTAACTATTTGTAAGGATTTTTAACCGGATGCATTCTAGATCATTCCACAAACTTGAAATTTAGGATAGTTCAATTTGGATTTGCATTTTATGTTCCTAAACTCATGGGGATTACTAATGAAAATGCGATTGATTGATTGATTTTTGACCTTATGTGGATGAACATACGTTTGCGAAAGCATGTCCACGCAAACACACAAACATTTTTTGGTCGGCATATATGTTATAAAATCAAAATCAGAGGATTCTCAAGGGGAAGCTAATAAGATGACAAGACTGGAAACCACATACATAAGAAAATGATCTGCCAGGTTAATTTCAATGAGCAAATTATGTAAGTGTTTGACACGATGCCAAACCACCAATTCAGTTATGAAATCAATTTTGAAGACTTTTCCTTGACCTTGTTTTATATCGACGTGTGAGCCTACTTCAAGAAAATGTAATGTATTGCCTTGAAAATGAACATTAGTTAATAGTTTTGCACCTCCTAATTTTTCATCTAAACAGGGCATATAACTCTACTTGTGATAGCTAACAAAATCCACTTGTTTAAATATTTTGTTCAGTAGCTGTAATTGTATTGGTAGCAAATTGCACAAAGCCATGGGATCATCGTAAGGTACAACCACATTTCCGCTTCCATCTCATTGTACCAACTTCCGGTTACAATAGACTTATCCTGTAGTTTATGCTCACAATATGGTTCGGGAATCGTTTGGAAAACACATCTCGGTCAAGTTCAATCCCTTCGTAGAAAATTAGACGCTATATGCGTTGATTACAGGTTTCATGGCGTAAATGAGAAATGTTTGATTTTGGAACATTTAATAATTGCATTTTGACTTATGTAATATGCATGTCAACCATGGAATCGACAAATCGCTCCTTTAAATCATTATCCGGTTTCTCTCGTTAGCCAATTTTGAATCATTACAATAATTGGAAATGTTCAAAATTGAAGTAATTGCTTTTTATGAATATATAAAGTCTGACATTCGAACAGTAGGTCATTAAACAACCCTTTCTGTCAAAAGGGTTTATTTTGAATGGAGTGGATGCCGATTGATACTATTTTTGGATGTTTTTTTTTTTAAACATGGGCTCTCATTGTGATCCATAATAAATTAGCTTTAAGAATCCAAATCTGAACTACGATAATATTTATCCTAAAACTATCTCAAACTCTACCCATTCCAACACACTCAGAATGCTTCAACCAGTCACTCCAGAAATATTTTGTATGAACTTCTTGTAAGTGCTTCTGATGGTCTGTTCCGCCACACGACCGTCGTAATTCTGTCACAAATAGATGATAATGTCGTAATTTGGATTGCAAAAAGTCGTACTTTCTTTGGAACTCTGCGGTTTGAACCAAAATACATTATTTTGATGGTTTCATTCATTAAAAAACTGATGAGAAGAAATTTAGGGTGGGGTTCATGTCAAATTCCAATATACAATAATTTAAAGCAATGATTTGAGGTCCAGTGGAATTCATGCAAGTCCATGTTATTGCTGATAAATGACAATTAGCGATTCTTATCCATCTTCTCTTGACCACAATGCTCCGATAAGTTGTACATGGACAAAGTAATTGGCTTACTTTAACCAAAATGTGGTGTTACTTGTCCCTTTGTTACTCTGATAATTTTGATAATCCTGTATTTGCTCTGGCATTAAATTTCCTTTAAGTCGTCTTGTCATTTTTATATTATGGACATATGTAGTCAAATTCTAATACAAATCAATAGTTTTTTTGACACTTTTTGTTTACTTCTCCATATATATTTTTGACTTCAAATTGGGTCCCATCAGGTGCAGTGTGATAGTGTGAAGTGATGAAATACTTTGGCTTGACTCTGGAAATTTAGAATTGAATTAAACCGAATTAATAATAATTCCATTTTAAAATATACATCAGCTTCAATTTCATGCAACGTGACCCGATATTTTAGGTTAATATGAATGACATATAAGGTGCTAGCAATTTTGTTGGACTATTCAACTTTTTAGAAAAATCAATTGTTATAGGGTGATCGGATCAATACAACTGATTTGGAATCAAAGGAGGCAAATAGTCATGAATTCTATACGAAGACTCATATCTTTTTGGTTTGACAGTGATGTATCTTTCGTTGGAGCCACTTTGTTTAATATGGCTTAAATCCGAGAGCTGCTCGCATGAAATTTATTACAGTGTCGTATTAATCATGGAACAAACCCCGAAACCCGTAAAGTAAAAAAGTGTGGCAAGGAAATGAAAGCCAATGAGGTTAACTTTGGCCTTTGTTTTACTCACTATTACAAATGGTTTCTTAGTCAATTAACGTAAGTGTAAGCTTCAAATATCCTCCTTTTGACAAAATTGGAAGAATCCCAACTGTCCGAAATCCGAAAAATCTGGAAGATTTATTCATCAGATTTTACCGTGAGTTAGTTAATGATTGCTCTCCCAATTACTCAGTGAACTAACTGTACTCTACTATACTGAATCTAGTCAATAATGCAGTTACCTGATTTCATTGTGCCTCGACGCTCATCATCTCAAGTCACGTCATCGAAGTAATTGATTTTGTTGTAATTCACAATATTTTAGTCTAGTAAACCATAAAAGCTCCAGAAGTTACGGAAGAGAAAAGAAGCAAAGACGTCAACCTCTTGCAACTTCTAGAACTTCGATATTGGCGAAATATAAAAAAGATTACCGGATTGATTTCTTTAGAGACTTTAACCGGAGTCCTTGAGAAACTCAGTCTTTGAGATTTGCCTAAAGTGTAAAAATTGCTCGTATTTTAAAATTTTGCGTGCGTCCCCTATAAGCCTAGTCTATTTTTTCCTTTGTTGGGTTCCAAATTGAAGTATTCCAAGACATGTGTAAAGGATGACTTCATTATCTCTGGCTAACTAAACACAACTAGGAAAATAGTTAAATTATTCTATTGTGATTTGGTTATTTGTGGAATAGATAAACTTGTATTGGGTTAGATGTACTACTATACTCCCTGTAAGCTCACTGACTTACACTCAGTAGGCATTTGCTCTTTAACGGGAATTTAAGGTGAATGAAGAAGAAGAGTTGCATCGATAAATAAGATAAACATTTGTTTTGACAAGTTCTTTCGGATTTTAATGGTGACATCAGCTCTTCATGCTTCACAACTGTTGCGTAATTCCGAGGAATTAAGCTTAGAGTGTCATATTGAACAGACTAAAGGACTAAAGCGGACTAATCTCAGCCCAGTCAAAGAGCCGGTAAAATATATTTATCAAAATATTTAATCCATCAGCGAAATCCGTGGGCTGACATTTTTGGAAATCCCGTTGATGCAAACGTATTTTTAACTTTGGCTTTTTAAAATTATTGAAGGTCAAGTGTAAAATTAACGCAATTAAGTTCATTAACAGCTTTGCTTATCCTTGGTTTGTAGCTCAATAATGAGGAGAGGAGAACGCCCCATCTTCCACTCGGAAAAAATGTTTGTAGCAATGTTATATTTTTCATCGAACTTGAATTTGTTTTCTCCATTTGTCAGGACTGGAAGAAATAATCCGTAAAACTGTATCTTTAGTAGAAACCTTAAGTGCGTAAAATTTGATGAAAGGAAATATTTCATATAAATTGACCCTAATTTTACGACGAGTAATAAACCGACGTAACTCGGATAAAGTAAAATAGCGGAATACAAACGTGTTTGATTAAGTATAGTCAATGAGATAAAACAGCATTAAAGCAAGGGTTAACAGCATTAAACAGTGGTTAACCCGCATTAAACGGATCAGAATTTGGTTTAAATGGCATAGAACATCATCAAGCTCAAAAATAAAATAAAATACATTTTGACCTCTAGAGATAAAACGGTTGACCTTTGGTAAGGGTCCCCATGCCAAATTATGATTCTTTCTCATCCATACGAGTCCCACGATACCACATATGCATAAAAGTCATCGGGTGTCCCCCGAGGGGGTTAACATTGTCTAGGTCAAAGGTCACAGACATGACTCATTTTCATTAGACTTCCTCCTCATTTCTCAAGGGTATTGTATATCAAATTTCAGCTTCCTAGCGCATTTCTTGCAAAAGTTATCGCGCGGACAGACACAGACATGAGTCGTGAAACCTATAAGTAGCTTCTCTACGTTCCGCTACTAATTATTCAAGGGTTCATCAACACCCAATTTCAGACAGCCAAACAGCCAATTTACCCAATAACTAGAATATCTCATCAAAATTTACTATTTGCAAGGCCAGCCTAAAATCAATCCAAACAAATATGTACAATGAGACAGAATTTGGATCCATAGAATTCAATGCAGTATTGATTTTGCGGATACAGAGCCGTTTAGCGACCAAAATTATATAATGTGTATGAATACACATGATTTAAGACATTGACATTGACTTTCAGAAAAGAGCAATTATGGGGTTACATGATTGCAATTACAAGTCTTTTTGCAGTATTAGCAATGCTAAAAATCATTTTTAAATCACTTCGGGAGTGCTTGGGTTTTGAAAAGCAAAAACACACAATACGTCATCCCATTCATCCAGTTTAAACAAAGCACTCTGTTCAAGTTGAATGATTTAAGCTAATTAGAAGAGGAGGCACTTGAGTTGTCACGCAACGGCAGTTAACTTGTACTTTTCTAATGCTTAATATATTTAAAATTGGAGATTTGTAATATTGATACAGATTAATTCGGGATTAGGTTAGATATGTTGGATAGAATGTTAAGCTAATAGTGGATTAGTGGAATATGGACTTACCCTCGACCTTTCTTCTAAAGAACCCTCTCAAAATGACAAGTCCATTTGGCGTTCTTACAGTGGCGTTCCAAACTGATTATGAGCTCAGGAAATGCTAAAACCATTATCTTTTATGCAATATTTCTTAATTAGAAAATGGCTTTAATTCCCAGCGTAAAGCGAGATAGTTTAAATCTATAATAACTTAATGGTAAGCAATAGGTGTGATTTTTAAAGGGTAAGTAACAACAAATATCTTTAGAAAAACTCGAGTTGAATCCTTGGTTTGGATTACAATCATACTTGTAAACACAAACTCTGCATAAATCAAAATTATAGATTTACTTCAAAATAAAAATGAGTTCACATTGACTGATATAATGCGTTTGTATTTAGGTAATTGAAGTGGTTTGTTTAACTCATTCAGTTGTTGAGTGTGGAAGGATGGATGACGAGATCGGATTTTTTGACATAGGAACATCCGGATCCAGAGATAGACCAATGAACAAATAACCTTTAAATCTCTTCCGGTGCTTTCTTTGTTTAACTCTTGGAATTCTCAAATCCCCTTGTCATCCTTTCATTCTAACTAATGAGGGACACAATTATTATTGCTGTTATTTAAGTAATTTGGATTTAACTTTAATTGTCAAATGAGTTTCTAACAATAATAGGGATAATTTTGCAATTATTATAATATATGGAGCTTTCTAAAGCTCTCAAGGTCTTGGTTCTATTTTACGATTGTGATGTGAATTATTATTTTTGTTTTGCAATATTACGACGAGTTTAGAGGGATCCCATTCTCTTAACTTTAAAAAAACATAACAGTTAAAGACTTTATTGTCAAAGGAGATTGATTGGATTCTGTATTTTTAATGGTTTATCCTTTACTGGACGACTAGCAATAAAGTGAATCCTGTTGCAATCCAGGAAAGTTTGTGAGATTTCTGAACGCTAAGGCTAAACTAGCAAAAACATAAGTGGTGGACCTATTAAGACTCAAACGTATACACACTCTCTAATATTCATTTGGTAACTTCCTTGGAAGAATTGTCCTAACACCTAATAAGAAAATTATAAGGTGTTCCTCCGTCGATCCTTGGAGGTTTCCCACGGTCAGTAATTAAGCTTTTTTCTACCTATAGAAAAGAAAAATTAAGTTGAACTAATAATGATTGTATCGACTCAATTTTGGATTTATGAGGTTAGTTTGGGTTCACTTGGGTCATTGTATTGAGCACGCCACATTTTGAGAACTGTTTTCATTTAAGGATAAACGCTTGAATTGTAAGGTGGTTACTAAGAAAAATAGTTAGATATGTTGAGTGAAAGTTCCTATAAGCCCATTCCCGGAATTTTGTTGGACACTATTCAGACAATGGCAGGAGAAGCCTTTACTCACCGATACATGTAGATCTGCAAACTAATGCTAAATTCTGACTTTCTTTTTTTTGCTTTCTTCGTTTGTGGGCAAGATCTAACGCACGCTCAGGTTTAATGATCACGAAAGCAGTATGGCGAACCCGGGATTTCCCGGTCCTTTTACCCGGTTCTGGAGTCATTTTCCAAAGCATCCTACCCGAAATACTGGGCAATTGACACATATTTACATATAGAGTCTTAAGGACTATTATATGGGTTCCGTTCTAAAGAGAATCTCCAAAGTGGCGCTTCACTGTGTCACAATTCTTTGATCTGCTTTATAAAAAAATGGCCGGAAATAAAATATATTTTCCAAGGTCTTGACTTGAGAGCTACAAACGACGAGTAGTTGTGCTTTGACTTTTGTCGGAATATTTGTACAATGTTAAGGAAGTGAAAAGTTTATATCCTAAAATGTCAAAAGTGCCTTGCATCATTAATCAGATCATAAACGTTAGTGCCTACTTTTCTCAACCGTTTTATTAAGTATCGGAACGTAGTGGAGATACTTATAGGTTTAACGATGTCTGTGTATCTGTCTGTCTGTGTGTCTGTCTGTCCGCGCGATAACTTTCGAACGAAATGCGATAGGAAGTTGAAATTTGGTATACGTGACC
>JAQIYE010000428.1:0-12912 GCA_034699765.1 Xenyllodes armatus
CTTGTTTTTAGAAAGAAAAAAATTAGTCTTACTGCTCATTTACATCACCATCACTAATATTGAATAGGGTTCAAAATTTGGAAGCTAACAGCTATTAAAAGTCTTAGGTACATAATTCACATTTTACGACGAGAGGGCTACGCTGATCCCATATAGAGCTCAATTTCTAGGATATTCCCTGAAGGGGTTTTAGGGGCTGATATATAGGAGACGGAACATTCAAAAATTTCATTTTATCGTGACCCAGAAATGGCATAAATTTAAAATTTGACAAGCCAGTCACCAGAATCCTTTGGATACGACCGAGGTCACATCTCGCCGCCATGACTTTTCCTTACTTCCTAAAGGCCAAACATCACACTTAATCCATGATCCAATTTGGAGTTACTAATTAAATTGAATAGTTGATTTCTCCCAAATTTATTTCATCAGAGCAGACTTTCGAACTTTGGCTGAGCTCACAAGGCGTCGAAGTTGGCTAATCAAGTCTAAGATTTTGACTGCTGGTCCAACCTTCATTCCTGTAAGAACAATAATCTGGTCCTTTGTGAGCGTCATCAGTTTGGGTCCACATAATTTCTGAAATTAAACCAACAAGAGTTTGTTACTGGCTTAAAGGATCCTTGTCAAAATTAAAAATTAACTACAACCGAAATTGTGATATTCTTACGTTTCGAGAAAAGCTTTCACAGTAGGTCCCACAATCGTTTACACTTAAAAATTTGGATACATCCTCAACAGTCCAATTTTGTGGGTCAACATCCGCCATTTCAGAAATGACTGGAGAGTCAACAAGTCGAGGAATAACATTCTCACCCTCACCGTCACCACCTAGGCCAGAAGCATCTTCTGAGCCATCACCGGAGAGACTGTTTCGATTCGAATCCTTGTCAGTTGAGACTCGTTTAGCCCCAATGGACTCTGGTTTAATCTCTTTCCTAGCAAAGAGTTTTGAGACACATGGGACTCGTGTCGGCTCAGGAGATTCGGTGGAAGGCTTAAGGCTCGTCAGAGACAATTTAGCACTAGAACTTTTACTAATTGGGTTACTAAGCGTATTCTTCACTTGATTTAATCCATCTTTCGCCCGAATCTCAATTTTGCCTCGTTTCCTATATTGGACAAAATAAAAATTTGGCAAAAATTAATTTTTAGAACATTTTGGAATACCTAGCTAAGGTATATTTTTGTCATTAACTGGAAGTAAACTTACTTTGAGGGCTCAAGGATGGGCATAGGGGGACGTTTTGATGATTTCTTTTTAGGCTTTTTTACAGGTTTCAAGGGTTTTTTCAAAGTTGGAGGTTGTGGAGGAACTTCAAGCCGATGCTTAACAAGTTCACACCAACCTACTGGATAAACGTCTGGAGATGTAGCATCTAGCCACTGATCATATTCTTCCTCCCAACCATCAAAATGAATTTTTAGGAGACTCCCAATAACTTGGGACACTGTGGCGACACACAAAAGTCTTGGATCCATTAAATCCGCAGCCTCAAGTTTCATGTTCACTCTAAATTCATGTTGAACAGGAGGCTGAAATTTTAGAAAAGTCAGCAAGTTAGTAATCATTCAAACAGATTGAACACAACCATTGCAGATTTAGACTAATTCGTATTGGTACCTTATTCAGTGCACTCAATGGAGCAGCCTTGGCTCCCGTCTCCCTCAAATAAGTCTCCCATTTAAATGAGTCTTTTGCATATCCATAAGGTGGGATGAGGGGAATGGAATTCTTGGCACAGAATCCACATGGAAAAATACTTGGTGATGTGACATGGTAACAAAACCAATCGGATCCACTAGAGTCCTCCTCGTAAAAATCCACTCGAACCATTATATAACCATACTTGAGGACTTTCTTCACTGTCCCTGCACAAATGACTGAAAGATTTAGAGGGTCAATCGCCTCCAACTTCATCCCAATTTGGAGTTGGACATGTTCGAAAGGAGGGAAATTATTAAATGCTTCAGGTGGAAGACATTCTGGAGAGTAGTCGGATGGAGCATAGATCTCTTGGCCAACTGCTGCAGCCCAACCACATGAATGGATGAGGGAGGATTCTTCATGACACCAAAATCCCATTGCTGTCCAGAAATTTAAAAAAATAAAGACAATAAATCTTTGATCAATGTTGTTTCAAGGTGGCAACAAATAGAGCCGAGATGTACGATACGAACCTTCTTCGTCAACTGTATTGTAATATAGGACATGAAGTCTTCGACCAATCCGAGACTTGATTCTGGCAAGTCGTAGGCGACAAATCATACTTTTATCCACTACTTCAAGCTCAGTCCCAATCCTTTGTTGAAAAAAAGCAATGTTATTCACTCCATCGAACTTTTAGTGGAAATAAAATTAGCAGTAAAAATTATATGAGCTCTTACTCAAATTTAGATTTCAATCCATGGGCAACCTTAGCTTGAAAATTTTGAGGCAAGGTCCTTGCTCCTGTAAGTCTCTTAACCAAAAAATCCCTCCAGTCACCATATTTTGCTGCAATTGCTAATTGAATTTTGAAAAATATCAATGCATTATTTCCCTTTGACCCTTATCCATTTTAAAACTTATTTTGAAACATTAAGTTTATTGAATTACTATTTGGTGGAATCAGAGGCTTCCCTTTGGTAGCACACCATCCAACATGATGAACGTCCTCAGAGCACAAATTTTCCCAAAAATCATGAGAGGAATCATTCCCAAATCCTTCAAATCTTAGGAGGACCTTGTACCCTGGATCCAAAAATATATATCAAAACATGAAATTACTCAAATTCTGATCATATGAACCAACTTTTTTAAAAATCATAAATGAAATCAAGAAAATACCTTGAATATTGATCACACTCGCAACCCAAAATGCAATTTGATAATGTAATCGATTAACATCTTTGTTCTCAACTTCAACCTTCATCCCAACTGTAACATTGTCCCAAATATTAGAGACTGGGACCTAAATAAATGAAAAACGACCAGATTTGTAGGAAATTAGATTCATGACCAATTTGACCATACGAAACACATATGAATTTACTTTGAATAGAATATTAAAAATCATAAAAATCTTACATGTTTAAAAGTCGACACATTGACGGCACAAAATCCAGGATTATCCAACATTGCAATCCAATCAAAATTTTCTGAAGGGAAATGAATGGGTAATTGTTTTTGGGGTTCTTTATTCCTCCTCTTTGATGGTTTCTTCTGATGGTCATAAGGCATGGAGGCTGAGGAGGAAGAACGACTTGTCTCGACATTGAAGGAACATCTTGAAGACCCATCAGAGTCAGACTCTGGAAGAATTTCTCCAAGGTCAGCAGGACTCCTTGGCCCACCCATGTTCTTTAAAATGGGACAATTTACGAACAATGGCAATATTTTGATTGAAAAATTTAAATCTAGAACATTATGGACTCACCGATAATTTAACAACTCGTTCAATTGGATCCAGCTTCTTTGAAGAGGACTTAAAACATTGGAGGCTGCAGAATGCCAGATGTTTTGGGTAGAAAGCATGTTTCATTCCAACGACTCCACAATATTCACATTTGGCTGTTCGGATTTATTTGTAAAAAAAAAACACATTAAAACTATTTGGCTTTTGACAATAACCGATTTTGAGTCTAAATTTTAAGTTTCCATATGTCATATATATGTGTAGTAAAAGGCAGAGTGCAATTCGATATCCTATAGATAGACAAAGACAAAGGAGTTTTATCGTGGGACCTCTGATCCTGTGAGGTTGTGAGGGGTCAGAGGTCAGAGGTCTCAAACATAAAAAAAGGGAACTGGAGAATTCTGGCTTACTCATCTCAATCTCACATCGTTCAATTATGACTTGACACTGGATGAAATCCATTTTACTCGTCTTGTTTGGGTTTTTAAGTTTTAGTCTGGTTTAGAAACTCTTTAAAATAAATCTGATTTTAACAGTCAATCCAGTTTTAAAGGTTAGGGTAAATTGGGAATTGGAACCGACTGGGAAGGACAAGAACACAACATACGGATTTTGTTTTTGTTCCTCAAAATATCTCAGTCAGCATTTTTAGAGAGATTTGTAACATCCGATGTGGGTTTAGGGCGTTTAGGGTTAGCATATGTATACTATTTGTATTAAAGTGCTGAATGAAAAATTCATCACAAAACTGCTCACACATCAAAATTTAATCTATCATTGTGTCCCCGATTGGATTTCCCTTTCTCTAGCAGCATTACAAAAAACTACTAACAGTACCTCAGAAGAATCAACTTCCAAATCTGACAAATCTAAATCTCATGTTGAGATGAATATTTAAAATCTCTGGAATAAGGAATTTCATTTAAAGATTTCAATCTCAGTTCCAATTTATCATTTACTTGACAAGAACACATAAAATCCCACATCAAAATGTTCCTTAAAAAAGAGCCAGGGTGAAAGTTGAGTGAAAGCAAATAATGGTTATAGATGTCAAAATGGGTCAAAATGAAATCCAATCCAAGATCATTTACCTGTCCCATCCTTGAGGTATTGTTGTTGTGCTGCTGATGACTCTCCAGTCATGGAACCTTCTTGTTCAATTTTGAGACTTTCCCTTGAACTTTCACCACCACCACCACCAGATCCATTGGACTTGTAGAGTCCTTTCCCATTATTAGTCCCCTGCTGTTGCTGTTGTTGGAATGATCCATCAGTCGCTGTTGTTGTTGCTAGATTTTTAGGAAGGATGACGGTCACAGAGACTCCATTACTCTCAAGGGCTGAGGTTGAATTTGTCCAACTAGTTGGAGGATGGATAGGACCTACGACCGGTGCTGGAGTGGACTTGGAGGAGGATGAGTCACTTAAAAGTAGTCTTTGATTCCCAGGGGCAAGCATCTTTCGTCTTTGTCTCTCTTATTTAGGGTCAAATCAGATTATTTAGAGGATGGATATCTGAAATTTGATGGGAAAAAGTAGATGAATTAAAAGATTTTGTTTCTGGGATATAGGAGGAGGATCGGTGAAAGTTATTCCAAGGAATGAGGAAATATGTTTGTACTTGGACTTTCACCATACTTTCTCTTTTTGTTTAAAGTTTGGCTCTGGGTCTGTTTTGGTGAGTCTAAGGGAAAGCTTTGAAGAAAGTTCAACGATGTTCCTAAAAAGTTTTCAAATCAAAAAATTGACCTAACCTTCGGATTTGCTTTAGTCTACAAGTTATTTTACAAAATGAATGTTTAAATAGATTTAAGGAAAAAATCGATTTGAATCCATTGGATTTTCCTAAGCATATTATTTTGACTCATGTCAATTTTAATGGAACGTTCGAAAATCGATTCTTCACTTAAGACTTTGTTTTGTTGAAACTTATTATAATTAATTTTTATACCCAGGTCAGATTCTATTTAAAGAATTTTGCTCACATTGTATCCGAATCTACAAACACAACTTTCACCAGCCATAAAATCTAATAAGAACCCTGACCCCTATGATAATATATACTTCAAAATTTTATTTTCAGTACAAATTTTATTTCCCCTTTTGGAAAACCAAGCGGACCCTCGTCGTGTCTACTAACCGTAATTTCCTCCTCTGAAATCTAAATTATAATGGGATAATAATATAGCCAGTATCATCCACCCCAAAAAAAGAATATTAATTAATTAACCAATAAAGGCGCGGAACTCCATGAAGAAAGACTCACAATCAACTAAATAATAATGTTAAAGTTTGGATTGAGTGGAAACTAAACATTGTAAGTAAAAGCTATAAAAAAATCATGGGAGAAAGATGCTTCAAAAAAAATTTTTTTTTGAGTGTGTGTTACCTCAGTAAAGTTCCGGCGGTATTATTAATAATGTAGTACAAAATAATGCTTCAGTGAACGACAGAATTTGAGCAAGCGTCCGGTCCACGACAGAATCCACGACTTGCTTTTTATATATTTATGAAAGAGCCCAAAATCACATTTATTCATGCAATTACAGGAGGCAATTACATATGGATCATCTCTGGATCAATTCACTATCATTCGAAATTGATGAAATAATGTGTCCACCTCTACACCAAAAATTTACCTCAAAAAATGAAACATGGTGGATATAGATCTGTTTTCTTTCACCTTGTATCCTGTTAAAGTACCACCATCACAATTAATAATGTCCCATCCCATCAAGTCAAATAGTCAATTTTCATTCAAATTTTACTAATTTGAATTGAAATTGAGGGAGAGAGACGACTACTGTCACATTCACAAAAATATAAATGACATTGGGAACTATCAAACAATTTTCAGTCATCCGAATCATTCAGGCATTCAATCCTCAGGGAAAATAATGGAGAAATGTAGAGAATGACATTTTTGTTTTTTTATTCCTCCGAACAGAAATAATTTCATTGTTGTTTTTTTCCGATGAAGAAGAAAAATTATATAACTTTCACCACATTTCCATTGATTGAGCCCAATCAAAATGGTGGATTTGTAATGAGAAGGGGTTCTTAAGGCTCCAAACTGTTTCTAAGTTTTTTTTTTTAACTAACTTTTAGAAACTTACAATTTCGTAATTTCAGTTCAGTTTTTGGGCTTTAGGATTGAAATCAACTTAATCCACAATCAATGATGAATCTAATGATCAGATATAGTTTATTTTAACATTTTTAACTTGTAGTAATACAATCCATTCATAGTTTAAACATGGCTAAATGAACATAATTATTTTACTGCCGAGCCGAGAGTGAGTGATCCTAATCTGTACTTGCCAGAGTTAAATTTTTGTTATTTTCCAACTTTAAAATTAAAACAACCCCGATCTTCCTACTTTATGTTCACACAAAATCTAAAAAGGGCAAGCAAGGGGTGAATAAATTTTATTTGGCTATTATTGGCTATTCCGGTTACTATATCCTGGAGCCAAGAAATACTAATTTCCAATTCAATCTCAATTTCTAATTTTTACCAAGTTTTGATTTGAATAAATAAAGTTTGAATAAAATAATTCTTATACATCAACTTAAAAAAACAAAGTTTTAAAATTTAAAGGGCACATTCTCGTCTTCTTTTATACGAGAAGAATTGATGATTTTGAAAACTTTTGGGGTTGGTTGTTGGAAGTTGGAACTCAAAAACAACAACAACAAAAGATGTCTTTTTTGTGAGGATGATGAGAGAGAGATGGACCAAGGGAGCGTTCCCTTCCAATTCCAACATAACATTTCATTTCCCAACAAAACTTTCTTTTGTATTCTCTTCTATTCTATTAAAGCCCGAATTTTTAGGATTTTGTGTTATATATTTTTGTGTTGAGGACCCTCACCCTAGACCGTACCATCTTCACCATCCTCCATCATTCATCTAGCCATCATCCATGCTCTACTTTTTGTTGCTTGAAGAATAGGTTTTTGGGAGTTGGTGGATGAAGGAATTGTTAAATTTAGAGATTTGTTGTTTGAAGAAAGTAGGATATATATTGAATGTCCTCGGGATCTTGATGTAGGGGACAATTTAGTAAGTAAGATTTAAGGAGAGAGAGATATTATGCTTTTTCATGGACCAATCTGGAAAAGTTCTTTTTAAAAGCTTGATGAGCTTGATGATGATGGTAAAGTTAAAGGTCATATTCATATGTCATATATAGGGTTTGTTAAAATTCGGCTTTGGAGTCCTAAAAGATGAATTCCCGTTTTTTTTTTACCTCCAAGTATAAAATTTTAGATTTGAGGATTGATCCAAAAAAAAACAGTCATTGGAGTCGATATATGAAATTGGGGATAATTTCCTTTTAGATTCAAGAATATAATTTAAATGCCAAATTGATGATGACAAAATCTTTTGGGGGGGATGATCCATGGGACAAGGATAGAATGACTAGTTGAGACAAAGGACTTAATACTTGCAAATTTAATAATTTGTGGCATGGTTAAAGAGGAACTCATGTTGGAAATATTCGCAAGTTCCCGATGGAAACATTTTCTTGATTTATTGTTATAAGGAAAGGGAGTTCCAGTAATGAAAAATCTGGGGCGGAACTGATGAAGACCAGCAGGCTTGTAAGTTGTAATGTAAATCTTTATCTTAATGAAAAATGCATACTGGGAAATTAAGTTTACAAAGGACTTTTATGAGGGAGCATAAAAAGGATGGGGTTGGTAGTTTTGAGCAAGTTGGTTAATATTTCGGAACCCGACTCAAATTACACGAGTTGGAAATCGTCTAATGTGTCCCATGCCTTTACTTCAAAACAAATTTATCGGATTATGTTTCTGTTTCATTCACATTTAGCCCCAATTTAAACCTATAGGCCTTATATTAATATTTATTTGAAGAAGACTTCCTATCACATAAGGGACCACAATAATACTATGATTTTCATGATCGTTGTACTTCGACTATGGATATAAACATGGAATTATGAAGTTTCGACAAAGACCGACTCCAGAGACCCAACTTAATATAAACTCGACAAGATATTTGAAAAGCATTGCTTGTTATTTCCAGCTATTAAGCTCAACAAAAATAAACCAGGATCTAATCAAACATATTGGTAATTATCTCGATCCATCAAATGATTTGTGTCCCCTTCATGAGAATGATGCGAGTGACAACATGTGTCTTCATTTTGACTAGAAATAGGGGCATAGGTACGGATCCAATCAACTTTTGGAAATGTCCTCAGACAGTCCAACTCAAAAAAGTCAACACAATTATGAAAGACACTTCGTTTAAATACATGATTTCGTCTTGATGACTCCACGTTCGGCCTTGCCCCACCATATCCTTGACCAAAGTAAGCGTATCTTGAGTAATTTAATCTCTCATTTGTCGTTACACCAAGCCACAGGATCTGTCGTAGAAGTGAATTTTGGAAATTTAATTTTGGGAAAACGTTTAAAGGAATAAAATATTGGACCACTAAGATTTCCTCTCACCTGATAAAGTTGACAGGCAAGGAGAGCCGCGACCCAAGCTCCATGAATAATCGCTTGACCAGTCATTAATGAGACCCAAGTGTTACAATTTATAATATTCAGTGTTCGATTAGTTTCAATAATACATGATTCGCTCCAATAAGCAACGGCACCCACAACGTAAATCCCACACATGAGGATCAAGCCTGCTAGATAACCAATAAAATATTTGTGATTTTTCCACCCGACGCAATTTGAGAGCCATGGGCAATGATGGTCGAACCTGAAAAATAGAGAACCAATAAAGAAATTTAAAATATATTGTCGTTATTTGAAGACTTGAGCAGATACTATCATAGAAGCAAATCTAATCGTGAAACTCACTTGGCCACACATCGGTCACATATCGAACAGTGCTTAGATCGAATGGGTTTTCGAACTAAGCATGTTGTACAAAAGTATTTTGGATCAAAACCATCCTCTTCCGCGAGATCAATTATCGTCTAAATGAACCAAAAGCAGTTTATCGCAATGACTCAGTAATCAATTTTAGTTTAGTTGAAATTAAGTGGTTAACCTTACTTGGTATCGCTCTCTTTTCGAAATGTTAATAACTCCTGGGTCACCCCTCCATGCCCGAATAAAGTTGTACCATAGGATCAAGGACATCAAAATCATAGTAACAGTATATGAGAGTGGTAACACAGGAGAAATGTGGATGAACCATGTTACGTACATCCAAAACTATGAAATTCATTATAAAAACACAATGTTAATTCATATTTTTAATGATATAAGGAAAACTAATATAAGATACGTATAAGATCCATTAAATCGATTTTACCTTTGTGGCTAGGTATACATTGATTGGAAAAATGGTCATAAATCGATCATCACAAACAAGTCGTCCAATTCCTCGGAAGATAATAGCAGCAACGACCAAAAGAATTATTTTGAACAAAAGTCCTACTTCCGACGCAAATATTTCACCTAGTAGGTACAATCCAATGAACGGAATCAAAGTGGTACCCCAGAACTTTACTTTCTGAAAAAATTGATTAACGAGTACGAGTACGAACAAATTAGACACACATTTTAACCCTGAGACCTTGTCAAATATCAAATTTCATCAAAATAAATTAAACATACCTTATCAGTCTTTAAATTGTGTAACCAATCATTTTTATGTTTAACTTTGGGTCGAGCCAAAATGGACTCAATCGTCTTTTTCCCAACCCATTCCAAACTTTTCGATGAATGTAAATTCTTTAAAATTGTATAAGGCGTCTCCCCATCACAATTTGGAATGTCCAGGCTTGCACTTCGTTTAATCAGGAGGGAGAGGGCTGTAGAATTTTTTGTTTGGATAGCCCAATGTAATGCTGTACACTGCCGAATTTTATCTTGAATAGATGTACTGGCTCCAAAGGTTAATAAAAGTCTCGTTGGATCCGCACTGCAAAATATTTTTTTAAAAAGTTAGTTAGTTAAAATAGCAATTATTAAAATAGTTCCAACTTCTAACCGTATGATTCAAGCCTCCATGCCATGAATTCATTGTAGCTCTAATTTCGTAAATTACCTATGAACCCGAGCACAAGACCACATGAGTGGGGTCATTCCATGTTTATCCTGTATATCTGGACTCACTCCCTTGGCCAGGAGATATGCAACAATTGATGTATAACCAAATTGAGCTGCCAAATGAATTGCTGAACATCCCTCACCATCCCTTAGGGTTGGATCTGCCCCTTCCTTCATGAGACTCACGACCATACTCAAGTGACCTTGTCTCGTGGCCCAATGGAGAGGGGTTGACTGAAGCTCACCACCGATTGCATCCACAATTGCCCCAGCCTCAATATATAATTTGGCAATGTCCTTTCGACAATTAATTGCAGCCCAATGAAGGAGAGTAATATTTTCTGAATCTCTTTGATTGACGTCATAACCATTCTCAACTAATTCTCGACATTTATCATATACTCCATACTAGAAATTAGATTTTTAAAATGAGTCAGGTAATCAGTAATGTTGTCTTTGTTAGTCATATTTAATACATTTTAGTAAGTATACGGATAAACTAACTTGTGTAGCCTTAATTATATCAGTCCCATCATCTTTGTGACCTGGTGGATCAATAAGTTCACTTGACCCAGTCAGAGGATCCTCATCAGTGGGCTTAAGATCCAATCCCTCACTTACATCCCCATCCATTTTAATAACGCCAAAAAGGATGGACCTTGATTACAGGCCCCTGAGAGTTAATATAAAAAACAAAATTCAACTGAATTCTACAATTTACTTTTGATCCTGGAGGGTTAAAAAATGAAAGTTGACAAAAATATTTTTATATAAAATGTAATATATTTTTATATATTAAAAATATAAAAATATATTTATGTCTGAATAAATTGAATTGAACTGAAAATTGAATTTTCAAGTACTCACCTATTTAACTTATTTCCTCAAAAAAAGGCAATACAAAATAATGCAAAAGTTTTCAGTTTTTTTAACAAAAACTTTGAGCTATCAAAACTGCTGGAGGGAGTCAAAGTCAAAGTCGAAGGATTACATGGTTAAAAGAGTTAAACTTTTTTAAAAGGAACATGTTTTATTATTGGGCTTTCTAAATTATTTCAAGTTATTTTATCAAAAAATTATTTCCTTTTCATGAAAATCCAAAAAAAAGTCCAAGCTTTTGAGCCCAATAGGAAAGTCCACTTACTTACTTAAATGAGTCACTCCCTATTCCAATTCTAAATTACCTAACAACATCGCTAGTCCAGAGACAGAATAGTTATTAGTCAAAATTATTAAATTAGCCACTTGTAAAATTGTGACTTGAGAGTTTGAGAGAGATCATTTGGATAAAATGAATATGAATATGTAAATCTAGCTCTAATTAGACAATACAACGAGGAAAAGATTCATTGTAAAACCCTCTTTCTTAAATTGACATTAGTATTTTCCTCAACTTGGTTGATTTAATGTAATGTAATCAAACTGTATTGTACTAATAATATTTAATAATTTCATTTATAATTTCACCACGTGTGAGAGAATAATAATAATACATAAAATTTACAATGAAAAAAATCAGCTGGATCAATCAATCAATCCCCAAAATCCCTATCATATGTCTGCGTGCCTCTATAGTATACCATGAAAAAACTCACTTTTTAATTTGGATCTTCAAAATATCAATCAACAATCACTTTTCTTCCAAAATTCGTACTATATATTATTTCTATTTTTATAGTTCTTTCTTTAAAAAACTAACTTTTAAATTGTAATAAAATTACACAGGTTAAATTGAGATCATGGTCATACAAGTATAAGTAGGGACAATGACAATGGGGTATATAGAGAATTGAGGAGAATCTTAATGAAAAATTATGAAATGTTTAGATCATTTTTAATGATGTTTTATCTGAAATGGACTTGTAAGGTAGCTAATACTAAAAGTATGGCTAATAATACTTTATTTGTGACCTATGATGATGATTGGATCCGATTTAAATGAAGGGACTTTTTGTATTTTGTAAAATATGATGACGATACTTTAAAATTTAAAAAACGATTTGAATTCGAGAGGAGAAACTCAGGTTTTTCAAATTTTCAGATATATGAATGAGACGGCCCTTTGATGTATACATGTAAGATTTTGGTTAAGAAGTGGTAGAGGATCCTCCGCAGGAAATGCGAGAGCAGGAGCAGAGAAAGTTTTTAGTTTGAGTGGAGAAAGTCGCAAGGAAATGAGATGATACTCATATACGGAATACTGGTATTGGTAGTGAAAGTATACTTTCTCCAAAACAGTTCTTGTATTTTTCCTCATCCAACGACTATCTGCATTCTGAAATTGTACGATTCTGCATCCATGAATGGTGTGGACCTGGCTCCTGCCTTTCCTTTCCACTAAAAAGATCGGATGGAGGAGAGAATTTGAACTTTTAAGGAAATTAACTCACATTGTCAATTACAAAATTTGAGCAGTGAGAGGTCAAATAGAATTGTTTGTAAGCCTTTAATTTGACCTCATTCC